>JABBWB010000360.1:0-40501 GCA_016628085.1 Suillus occidentalis
GGTCACTGTAATATGTGCAGATAACAGAAAGATGAGTAAGACTAATCTGGACGCGTCCGGATTAGAAAACAACAGAGTAAAGACTATCTGAAGATAGAGCCAAGGATATAGACTATCGGATACAATCTGTATAGTCTCGGATGGTGACAAGAGTTAACGAGTACTCAAGTCTGGATGACAGAGAGAGGACAAACTAAGATGATATTCAAACTGAGGTGTTACAATGTAAGTACAGGAGTTTATATACTGAATGTCTAAGGCTTGAGGCTATGTACGAAGTATAAGCAAAGTCTATCGCTAATCAACAGAAGCTGGAAGGAAATCACGAGTGGACGGATGGAATAACATAGCCAGGAATTAATCACAAGTAAAACAGATCAAGGAAAACATAGCCGGAAGTTAAGGAATACCGAGAAGCCAGTAATAAGGAATTACCGATAGCAGGAAAGGCTGTGATAAAGTTATATGAACAGGAAATGAATTAAGAAGCTTATCATATGTATATTAGATTAGAAGCGGATCTGTACATTAGACTAGATAGGATCTACGCTCCGGAAGTCCGGATGAGAAGTGTTAATGTATGGGATATGACAGAAGGGATGCCAAGTGCGATCTGAGGAAGGTCAGGCACATATATGTCACAAGGCATATGGCAATCCATGTTCTTGGAACAGTAGTATTCCTCAATTGTTCCTTGACATGACGCAGCTCAGATTCTACTTCGCTTATTGATTGTGCATCCTCGACTAGGTGAAGATTTCTCAGACCTGTCTCTAGTATATGGATGCTAAATCTCACCAATAGTCTGCATTCCTTTATAGTCTGACTGAATGTTTTGATGGAATTGCCTGCATGGTTAGTATCATCTGAGTTGTTCCAGAGTTTAACACACTGCTCACTTGCAGTGAGGCCCAATCTCTGAATCTTCTAGATCAGAGCTTCCCTGCGCACATGCCAAAGAAAGTTGGAAGCTTAAGGTGCAAGTGTTAATTATCGACCTCATGCTTCATTTTTGATGATGCTTACTTTAGTGTGACGTTACTTCCAACATGGATGTATTGTCATACATGTTTTCAAGTGGGTGAGCCAGGTGCTCAAGATCCAATCCCTACCATGCTGTATATACAATTGATAGTTGCTGCCAGTGCCAGCAAGTTGAACTTATGTACCATCACTACAGTAACACTCATTTGACTGCTGTCAGCTGAGGTAAAAATACATCGATGGCACCACAATAGTGTTTATTTTCACCCAGATGCAATTCATCTTGTTTTTACAACATTAATCTGGCTTTTGACCATTACTACAGGGTATATAAAGTCCCATTTTCTACTTGTATTCTGTCTAACTCCTTCAACGTAGTATGAGTGACAATGAAAACCATGCACCTGCTACTGGTGATCCTTCATGCAAGCATATTGGCTCTGCACTTCATTCAGGCCCGTATAAAAAGGCATAGGTTATCTTTGATTTGGTGTAGCCTTGCCTTTTTTACTTGTTGAACAGAATTTCATCAAACCCCCTTGTTCTTCATGGTCGACATTTTGGTTGGACAGTCTTCACACTATGTAATTACCCTGCACTTCTGACTTTGGGTATACTGTGCCTTGAAGATTTAGAAGGCACTCCCATCAAGGATTATCCTGCAGAGTGAGCATTGTTGTAATATCAAATTCCTATGACCCTTACAACCCTTCCATCATATTAGTGTCCAACGGGAACACAGGGTATTTATGGAACTCATTGATTCATACCTGGGTCTTTTAGATCATCTAATGAATGGCAAGGAGGAGGATGTCATTCATGTGGGGGAATTGGTAAGTTCATTTTTTTATATTGCCACTTTATCATAGTCACTATTCTACCAGATGGGTAAAGGAGCATCTGGCACACAAGGCAATGACATGAAGACCCTCAAATCTGCAGTCTTTGAGTGGCTTGTGCCCAGAGGACAGGCAGTCATACCACCCCTTTCCAGAAACATTAAATCTGACCATGGATTTAATCTCTGCCCTGCAGGCCTCAACTGGTCGAATGCAGAGTAAGTCTTTTGACCACCTAGTAATTTAATAAACTAACTGTAATAACTACCTAGAACCAAGCAAAGTCTCAAAAGCAGCGAAACCACAGTTCATGGCGACCAGTGGCCCATGTTCTTGTATACTGGGTACGCCTATGATCCCAGGACCTGTGGAAGGGTTTATTGAGGAGTGAAATACTTATATTTGTAAGTTCATTGTCAGTGACAACAGCATTACTAATTTTTTTCTCTACAGGGTTTCAAGCATGTTTTTACATCACCAAGCTCTGTAGATAAGGAGCTGAAAGCTATGCACTCCAGGAATGCATATCTCCACAGCATGAAGTCCATAACTAAAGGGTCTCTAGCATATATTGCCATGCAGGTATGTTGATATTTGATTATGTATTCCTCACACTGATTGTCCTGCCAGGTTAGGTTTTCGTTAAGCTCATCGTCCATATTTTCACACACCAACATGGTCATGGACTCCCAGAATTTTTATCACAGCATCCTGGATCTATTGGAAGATCTGGAGGAAAGTGTAGAAGTAGTGGACCTAATGACGTGGTGGACATGGTTTGTAACATTTTTCACTATCTACCTCTCAAGTTAATATTTTTCAGTCACATTTTCCCTAATTCTTCCTCTTCACAGCGATGTATCAGCAAAAACAGCACACTGGCTAAAATTTGGGAGAAGTGTGCTGCTCTTTGAGAACAAGTTCCCACTACTAGTAGCACTACTTAATGTTAACTTTTGTATGAGCCGTAAATCCTAATGTAATTGATGTTCAATCCATATTCATTATATTTAATGCTCCATGCAAGGATGGTCTCAACATGATTTGATGTGATGACACCTCGGCTATCTGTTAGTAGTGGGTAGAATCCGCCAATGCAAGCACTCCATGCAAGAATATGTATGTCTGACAACATGCCAACAATTTGCTATGACAAGTTAACTTAATGTCACTCTGGGAAATAGTGTGAATGAATATGCAATCAACCACCCCAATATGATCATGTAAGGTTAGATATGTCTGACAGAACATCAACAGCATGTTATTCTGAGATAACCTAATGACACACTGTTATTGATGGAGGATTTCTCCCTTAGAAGCAATCTATGTAAGAGTATGTAAATCCGACAACACACTAGCAACTTGCTACTGCCCAATAGCCTATTGTAACACCTGGGAGCATTGTTGGTGATGGCACATCCTACCACTGGAACCTGCCCATGTAATGCCAGCCACCATTATTCAGCCCATTGCCACACCTGGGAGCATTGTCGGTGGCAGCACATCCTACCATCAGAACCTGCCCATGTAATGCCAGCCACCATTATTCAGCCCATTGCCACACCTAGGAGCATTGTCAGTGGCAGCACATCCTACCATCAGAACCTGGCTATGTAATGCCAGTTCAGCCCATTGCCACACCTGGGAGCATTGTTGGTGACAGCACATCCTACCACTGAAACCTACCCATGTAATACCAGCCACAGTTATTTAGATAGCATCAACTTTCTAGTAGAACCATAACTGACTGCATAGGTCCACCAATATTCGAGGTTTGGTAGATCTCACCAGCGTAGTCTGCCTATCTATTGCTTTATTATGTACATCAGGAAAAAGGTCACCCACCATTGCCACATATGCTCAATAGTGCAACATGGCACCCACACACATCATATAGCACTACATAGCATGCTGTACCACAACCTGTAGATATAGTAGCCAATTTCCATGCAATATAATATTAGCACTATGCCAGCTATTCTACAACAGATGCTCAAACAATTCTAAGTCAATGTATGTATCTATTCAAAGAAATTCAAAGTTGTAACCCTTGTCAAGGGTAATCTATCCATAGTCTCATGACATTTTTTGGTTAAGATCCTAGTGAGTTATAAGCAAAATACTAGAAAGTGGTGTGTTCAAGAAAGTTCAGGCACACACATTTGTAGACTTGTTTTTTATTCTAAGTCCAATGGATATGGTATATATTTGAATTGCTACATACATGTGTACAATGTCATGTAGTCAATAGGTAAAGCTGCTTGACAGTTTGAGAATTAATGATGTGATTTCTGCTAGGTCAGCTGGATGGTGAGAGTTCAAACCAGCTCTGTGGTAAAAAATAAAGTGCACTTTTTAACATCACTTTGAAGTGATATGCTGATGTAATGGTATGGTAGACTATGTAGGAGTACATAGCATAACTACATAGTTCAGGTGCAAGATACAGGATACAATGTTGTGCAAAAGTAGGATAGCCTGTGCTATATATCGCTATATTGAGGGGGGGGGGGGGGTTGCAACTATGTTATACACACTCTGTAGCATCTGTAGTGCTATGTCGTAGTTCACATTTTTGCTGATGTGGTCTGCAATTGTCATATTTAATTTCTTTATTATAAATTAGCTAAAGCTAGCTAAATCTTTGTCATACTGTAGTCAAATGCCTGATGTTGTCGCAACCATATGACTATATCAGCCCTTCATGTACAGGGGAAGCTTCCCCACCATCTACCTGTCCTCTAGTTATCTTTTGATAGTTTCACCAATAAAACTTCTTTCCTCCTTTAAGGATTCCAGCTCTTATCCTCAGGATCAGTCCTAAACCATCCATGAAAAAAGATTGAACTACCTTCTTTTTCATAAACCTCTAGTGAATAGAGGTGAGCGGATCGGGCGGGAGCTAGTAGATAGCAATGGCAATACTATTCTAAAGTCAGTACGCGTTTGAGGGAATCTTTAAGCGTAAGAACTCACATCTCAGTCTGTATTCAAGGACTGAGATGTTTGTTTGATATCTATGAAGGTTATAAGGAAAAAACTGGCTCGATACGTATATTAGCATTGTAAGGAGAAAGAGAAAGTGAGATATTGGTATCTGGATGTCGAGTGACACTCGATGTCTCTTTTCTTTGTGCCTCTGTCAAACAGGCACGCTCGCACTACTCCTCCACTTCCATCGCCTCCCATATTCCCAATTCCAACAAAACCATCTTAGGTTTACATGACCCCTTATGCTTAATGCAGTTGTTCAACTGCCCAAACCTCTTTTATGTAGTACAGCCGAAACCATTCACAAAAAAGGCAGATTGAACTACCTTCTTTTTTGTGGATGGATTGAACTACCTTTTTTTTGTGGATGGTTCAGGCTGTACTGCATAAAAAAGGTTTGGGCAGTTGAATGACTACATTAAGCATAAGGGGTCACATAAACCTTTTTTATGCCATACAGCCTAAACCATCCACAAAAAAGGTGGATTGAACTGCCTTCTTTTTTGCAGGTGGGTTGGGCTGTCTTTTTTTTGTGGATGGTTTAGGCTGTACTGCATAAAAAAGGTAGTTCAATCCAACCACCAATGAAAAAGGTGGATTGAACTACCTTCTTTTTCGTAGATGGTTTAGGACTAATCCTAAGGATGAGAGCTAGATTACCATAGCCATCAGCTTGGGAAGACAAGATCCTTTTGCTGCAATGAAGACATGATGAGGTAGGCATAGGCATGCAGGAAGAGGAGCAGGTGAGTGGGCAACACAGCAAGGGGGCAGATGAGAAGGATGGGCGGGAAGGACAGCAGCAGGCATGGAATAACCATCAGGCATACTTGAGGCTGAGCATAAATATAGCATTGCAATGGCAACTACATGCAGTTGGGCAGCAGTGGGCAGGAGGCAGGAGGTGAGTGCATTGCAAGGCTTCATCATCATGTGTCATCAAGCGATGTTTTGAGATTTAAACTCTGCTGGTCTCTGCTGGACTTGCTGAAGGGCCCCAGACTGTAGCCCCAGATTCCGCCCCAGAGCTGGGCCCCAGAGCATCCAACTCCCTGACTTTCTGCCTGTCTCAAAGTCTCATAAAACTGAAACCACTCATCACTTATCGGGAAACACTGCAACTGCATCTATGGTCCCTTCATGACCCTCAACAATGTAGAACAAAATCCTAGCTAGACCACCTTCTCCGCAAAACCCCACATGTATTTGATTTCTGTAATTTTATGCTGGACACCTTACTTACCAAGCATCTAAAGATAGTTAGTCTCCACACTTCATCACTAGGTTCCATCTTTTGTTGAGCAACCAATGTTTGCGGCCTTTGAGAGTCTGCCAACAAGGGTCAACTGGGATGAATCTAGATATGCTTAACAGCAGCTATCTGCTCTTCATGCTATGCTGCATAATGATGTTGGTTATCCTTCTTCAAATCCATTAGTGGTGAAATATTGACAATGAGTCAAAAGTGTGCCGAAAAATACGGACTAGGTCACAACAGTGCATCCAGCTATTTCATCTTTCATCTATTATAAAACCTTTCTCAGCACTGTATTAATATAAGTACGACATTGCACCTTCACCAGATGATCAATATCTGAGTCAATTTGAGCCACGGAATCTCAGCTGGGATGTCTCTGGCTGTGCAAACTGATATCTGTCACAATGCAAATCAAAGATCGGATGCTCACCATTTTAATATGATATTGATGCGATAGTCTGATATCTGAGGCAGAGGACAACAAGGTCCTTGCGAAGCAACAAACTGTCCAAGGACATGGAGAAGGGAGAATTGAGATCAAAATTTAAAAAAATTACTTGCACCTGAATAAGATGTGAGTTTTCTGTTTGCCTCATGTGGATCTGTCCTTGGAAGGATTTAAATTTCTCAGTAGGCCCATGAATGTGCCCATTTTTTCAAAGATTATTTGGAGATCAGCAATTTTTGTGAGCATTACAAGCTGCTGCATTCTGTACCATCTCAAGCTTCTACCATTATCACAGTGAAGCGACTCAGAAAAAACATTGTCTCAGAAATGACTGATACTATCCGAGGGTACGGTGACGTGTTTGAGTGCCCTAACACTTCTTACATATACACAATCATTATATGCAAATAGCCAACACTTACTCATCTAGTGCATGTACGCTTTTCGTTCAATTATTACACCACTCACCCATTACCATCATGACAGTAACTCGTTGTCCTCCTTCCAGGTATCGCAGACCGCAATTATCTGCCATACCTATGGTGCAGAAACTTCTGCCTACAAGAGACCAATCCTCTTTCCTTCACCTTGGCAAATTTCATCACTCCTCCCCTTACACAAACACATCACGAACCTCACAAACCCTTAGATGTACAATTTTTCTTTTGTGTTTTATTCAACAGCCGCACTGTAGTTCTCTGCTACATCACCCTCACCTCCCAATTGCCCTCGTGCCAACAGTCCTCCATCAACTTCCTTGCCTGGTAGCAGGGCCTTTATCAATTCTATTCAGTCGTCATCAGTGAAAATCCAAATGAAAACCTGTCAAAGTTGTTGATGTCCCACATGGACAAGCTAGTTACGTTTTTTCATATGTTGGGTTCGTGCGATCTGACCGTGTTGTTTTATTTGCTAGGCTGATGTGAGGAATGATTCGGTATTGTTTGCAGGTGCACGTTCAGTTGAAAATATCGTTGTCCTCACGAGTTTCCCCTGGGCTGTGCCAAAACCAGTTCTCAAAGCAAGCCCCAGACATCCACTGTCCGGAGTCACTGCACTGACTTGTCCTTGAATAATTTGAGGGAATGTGTCATGTGAAATAAGGTTAATGAGTGCCTTTTTTCCACAAAGAGCAACATGTGAGATGTTCAACGCACAATGGGTAAGAGGACATCTGGAATTGACGAGAAACGAGGTTGGAATAACAGACAATAAGATGTGTTTTACAGCATAAGAACCGCTGGCAATAAAATCATTAATGTAGCCACGATTGGCTTGTACAGTATATAAAGATCATGAAATCATGCCGAGTGTAAAGCAAGCAGGCAGAAAAGCCCCGACTGTGTTGGGTCATGTTGGCAAAACCAATCCCATTTCTAGAGGCATACCACACTAACAGCCAATGGACGAGTGCGTGCTGCTGCAAGCCAGCGGGCCACCATCGCTGCATAGAAATCTGCAGCCCAGACGCCCTGATCATGAACATCAATTGAAGACCAGAGTTCTGTTGTTGCTTGTGCACTGTCCCTCCAGCGTCAACAAATTTGGCAAAGTAATAGTGGGGCAGACAGTATGTGGGGAATGACATATCGATCGTTGGGAAGACAGGATTTGAATATTTACTGGAGGATTTCTGTGGGAAGGAACCTCATAGGGCTGATGCAAGCTCTGTTTTGAAGGATGCGAGTTTCCACAGCGCACCGCTTCTCTTGCTGAATAGCCATGTGCATGTGTATCGCCTCGATCTCTTCCTGTAGGCTACCAACTACAGAGTCTATGTCCAATAACTCTTCTCCATCTCTCTGCAAGGCAGTCTGAGCTTCGTTGATCTCTATCTCTAAGTGAGAATTTGCGAAGTTCATCATACACAGGACAACAGCGATAGAATCCATCGCTCTGCAGTGGACCGAAGATGTTTCGGTCAAAAGCGAGGAGCCTGTAATGACATAGTCAGAATTAGATCTCATATACCAGGCTATCGTTTGGATTGCTTACTCTTTTGCGGGACAATGGCTCAACGAAAGGGAACCTCTACCTCATAGACAGCCATAAGAAGAGGAACATGAGGCCCAATATTAAAGTACCTAAGGCCACCCCCATCAAGCCATCATGCTAGGACACCTCTGTGTAACAACCTTCCGCTGCGCCAGCGAGCTGAAATTACTGAGAATACTGTAGCTCGAAAGAAGGGGATCAACAATGATGGGGAGGAGAGTGAGGCTGAGCCGGTCCATATCAATCCAGGCTGGAAAATGAGATCCCTATCTCCCGTCCGACTGCGGAGATCGTTTGTGGCTTCATTGATTTCCTACAGACAACAACTAGTGCATAAGCCCTTGATACATATGACCCATGCTTACCTGCAGCAACTTGTGATAGGCTTTGAGACAGTCACGGAATGTAAACACGCCCCCCCCCCCCCAGCCGAGACTCCAGGGAATAGGTGCAAATGAGCCATGATTCAATACAACAGAGTGTCCCTACTAAAAAGCAGGTTGGCGAATGACACATTGATGAATGAGGGCTGGTCACTGGTCGTCGTGCCTCAAGTTGATAGCGGCGAGCATCGAATTCAGTGAATGTGCAAGTTACGGCCGGTCTGGGTGCAGGCCTGCACAAACTCTAGGTCTCTGTCTGTGCCAATGGCTGGGTGCACGCTCGGCAAGTCGGCAAATTGAAGCTCAGCTTGCTCCGTGCTCCTATGCGCTCACAACCAGTATTCCACCACCACCTCGGCTTGCACCAGTGTGGGTAGGGTCCAGATGAGGTCCTCGGTAATCCCTTGTAAGACATCTACAGCATCTTCTGAGAGGGTGGCCCGCGCAGCAAGAAATGCATTAATGGAGGGGGGCAGGACTCTGTAGAATGTCATCTTTAAAGCTGGCTCGCACAGCACAGGAAGAGGTTGAAGTCGAGAAAGGGCATGGCAGCAAGCTCAGCGTGCTGCTGCATGGCTGCAAAGATAGACCCGATGTCCATGGTTCGTGCTCAGCATGTGGAGAGGGCAGGAAGTGGCGGGCAGCAGGTGGTCAGCCGCTGACAAGTTCAAACTCCGTCAACCGTGCCGAGCGTGCACCCAGTCTTTGGCACAGACACAGACCTATGTAGAGTCTGCACAGGCCTGCACCCAGACCGGCCATTTCAGACTCGTCCTCCGAATTCACAGTTCCAGGTCACGTGCCAGTGATTTTCTTGAAGGTCAATATGTCTGTATTCTGCAAACGTTCTCTGCAAGGCTCTTGTCACCATCTCCACTGACAAGAAATGTTTCTGCTTCTCCGTACGGTCGCTCTCATGTCTTCAAGCAACATCTGCCCAAATTGCCCAACCCAGTAGTTCGTCATTTCTCTCTGCGTGTCGTTCGTGCGGACGGCTCATCGTACATGCAATGGACTACATCGCCGAATAATCTTGACGCGCGACGCAACAAATCATCCTCTTTGGAATGCTACCAAACGTTTGAGCGGGGCGCTTGGAGAGGGAGGCGCAGGAGATGAAGAGCAGGAGGGCACTGTGCGTTTGGGATGCTTCAAGAGAAGGGTTGGACAGGAATTCGGCGTTGGAGCTTCAGGAGGGCATCGAGGCTGAAGTAGAGCCTCCGCTGATCAAACAGCTACCACGAAGACACGAGTGCCTCGGTGCCTTGTCTTTCTTGGACCCTTGGGGTACGTTCGCCCTGGAATTATTGAAAATCCTATCTTACTGGCGTTTTGCAGCTTCTCGCATCGGACTCCGTTGCAAGCCTACTTTAGTCGGCAACTCGTCATTTTATTACAAATATCCTTCATGATGCACATTCGCATTAACCGAGCGAGTCGCCAATTATGTTTCGGGTGCTGAGATCCATACATCAGTGAATTCACGAGTCCTTGAAAGATATCCCTGCTATCGTTAGTAAGTGGGCCTTCTAGTTTGCGGTTTCAACGTTCATTTTTCTTGTAGGCCCTGGCTGCCTTCGCGATCAAGCTTTCGCATTCGTCCCTGTCTACTGCTGAATCACTGGATCACACATGTTGTTATTCCCCATGCGCCCTCGTGTCTTCTGATGTCGGACGTTCCGTCAGTCACTCGCAGCTGGAGAGCGAATGTTTCAACTTGAATTTGATCATGCGAACGCTTGTGTAATTTGGAGCCATTTTGTCACTCAATTCCTCCGTCGAAAACTTCAGGGAGAGCACTACATCCATCGCTGCCTCCCCTATGTTGGTCTCCTCTCCGTCATTCAGTAGTCGCTCCTGGATGAGATCAGTTCCCATCGATGTTTGATTCAAGCTAGAGTCATGACGCTGCCGTTGATATTCGGAATCAGTTGCCAGACGTCTGGGCCAAGGGCGCTTATCTGACTCATGCTTTGTGACTATATGACGCATCCAATGTCCTTGCGGACGCTTCGCCCGTTCCTGACAAACACCTCTGCCTTCTTTGCAATCGCCATGTCTCAATTCAACTCTGTATGAGGTGAGTAAGTGCTGTCCAGTCTCGGATCTCAGCCTCGTATTGTATCGTCAATCTCCTGGTGGTTGCGCCTCGAGGCGATTATCCTGATTATCCCAAGAAGCCAACTACATAGGCAGACCACTATGAGACTACTCGTATTTCTCTCACTCCACTATCTGCAGCAACTATGGATTTTGAGGAGTTTGAAGTTGATATCGAGCGAGCTATCGAGGACTTCAAACCGTCAGAATCATGCACTGTTACAGAAGCTTTGAACTGGATCGATTCAACATGGTATGCACCTGCAAGTAGGAATGCACGCTGGATGGATGAAATTGGGGATTATGCTGGTACAGAACCCTTTGTCATCGACAGTACTTGTTTGGCTTGTTCATTGTCTTGCCTTCAAGATAGCTCATTTGCGTCCTAGGGCACTCCTTACTTCAAGTTGCGCTTGATGATCATCTGCTCGTACTAGCGAAGGATGACGGTATGTCATTGGACTCTAGTGCAGATTCTTTGACGCGACTCCGATGATGGTGCTATTAAGGACCTGACGTTTCAGATCGTTCGTGCGATCTTTTTACTACAACCCATACTGCAGAACTTTCCAACTCGATCAGCAAACTTTGAGATCGTTTGTTTTGATGGTGAGGTCATTTGTCCGTCTCACCTTCTGAGTCTACCTTATTGATATCGTCTTGGTCAACCGACACCTAGTGCTGCGAGCGGGTGAGTCGGAGTTTACTGTTGCATCTCGAGCCCTGGCCAGGATACTCTTATACAAGCATCTCCAGTCGCTGGATTCCGTGACTACCCTCAGGCTCACCTTCGCAAGTCTCTCCGGCAAAAATTGGGCCGATTATGTTCAAACCGAGCTTGGCAGCATTCATGCAAGACATGATAATCCATTTTCACTCCTATATAGCCAACGTTCATCATGTGCAATGACGGCGGTACACTGAAGGGAGGATGATTTGCCGCCCATCGAATGATCGCTCAACGATCATTCATCTTCGATTTGCTGGCTAGTGGCTTGGCAATCACGCCGCTTCAGGGCGCTGATTTCAGGGACAGCAAGGCACGCCGTGTCTTTCTTCCTATTTCTTTCCTGATTGCTGATCATCCTATGGATCTTAACTTTCGTCTTTGAATCAAAACTTCGCTTAGCCATCAAGGGCATTTCCCCAAGGCGGTCCTATCTGCGGTCAGCGCAATGTGAAGGTCGGTACTCAGGCATGGTAACTCTTACAGTTCTGTCGTTTATCATGGACCTTTAGCCAAAAGTACCAGCAGGCTGCCAAAGCCGATGCTATCCGTGAACAGAACATTGCCAGAAAGGAATCTAAACAAGCTTCTGAGTCTGCAGCATGGCTCGCATCCGGGGAAAGCCTCGACGACGCTAGTCCCGAAAAGTTCCTGCAAATCCCTTCCCGCAATCCGCGATCTAGGGACGCAACAGTATGTGCGGAACTTCGGATCTATCATACGCATCGTCTGCTTCGTCTTCGAGAGTGGATTTATTCCGCTAACTCAGACTCCTCGGCGAGACGTGATAAATATTCCTTGTTACTCATGCGTATTGTCAAGGAAGTCTGGGAGATCGGGTCTTAGCACAAAAAGAGACGGCTAACGCAATCACGAGCATGTTGATTACCCTCGGCTTCAGCGACTACATTGATGGTCTTGTGGTCTCAGGTTCAACTGATGATAGGGCGCTAAGTTTTCGCTTCACCAAGCTGGTCAAGTCCAAAATCAAGACCGCGGTCTATGACTTTATGCGAGTCCAAGAGCATCCTATCGTGCGGCAACTCCGGCTATTTGGGGAATTCATGGATAGAAGCATGGACGGTCGAGCCAATGCAAGAGTTGACCTTCAAGCCAGATGCGTGGCAACGAGAGGTGCTTAACGCTATCGACCAAAATATGTCTCTTCTCGTCGTAGGTTGGTGATACTTTGTTTTGGATGTGGAACTAACCGCTTATTTAGTTGCAGCTCCTACCAGTGCGGGAAGATTTCTATTTCATATTACGCTATGGAGAAGAATCTCCAAGGGTCTGATGACGGTATACTTGTTTATATTGCACCGACGAAAGCCCTTGTCGCTCAGGTTGCAGCCGAGATTTATGCTAGGTTTAGCAAGGATCTCAACGATCGTGAGTACTCATGGGCTCATATTCGACAAAAGTGATCATCGCTGATTCAACTTCAGGTAGCTGCTGGGCCATCCATTCCCGCAACCCCCGGGTCCACGATACGCAAAATTGCCAAATCCTTGTCTCCGTCTCTGAGATCCTGGTAATCATGCTTTTATCGCCTCCACTCACCAAGACGTGGACCCCTCGACTCAAATAGTACGACTGCCAGTCTCATACATGTGTATCTCACATCTTCTGTCCTACTATAGTGTCATCCAGCTGTCTGGGAACAGATTCTGCTCCTGTCCCCTTGTCCTGTCACGTACGTCACTTTTGCATCCAATTAATCATGTACTTATGAATAGAGGGATTTCTGTCACAGCCGGAGCACCAGAAAGGTTCCACGAATGGCTCGAGAGCGTCCAGAAAGCTGGTGGGTTCCAGCACAAGTTCGTGCATTATCCCTGTCGATATTCGCACCTGAGGAAATTCTACTACAACATTCAGGAGAAGCCGAGGGATACCGCAGCCTTCCACAGCCTTTCCACGTACAAGTCGACAGAAAAGATGCGGTTTCTGCATCCGCTGTCCATTCTTTCATCCAGCGTACAATCTCTCCCCTCTGATCTCGCATTGGAAGCGGTAGATGCATTGAGTTTGTATCGTGCTCTTAGTACTTGTACAACTCTCCAGCCCTCTGATCTTGTGATCCCGCCGTATTTTTACACCGGAAGTACGGAGAGGCTCCGAAACAGCACATCGTCCCGTTGTTGTCTTCATTTGATTCGTGGGATTTTGGGGCGCCGTTGTCGCGTGTCATCACCTAGCTTCAAGATGGTACTTTATCTCACATCCCAGACAGAGTGTTGAACTCGCAATCTGATCGTGCTGCATCTGCCAGCAATATCGTTCATCTGGTCGCCGATCTTCACCCACAAGGGGACCTTGTTGGTGAGTACCCGACGCACTTTTCTTCTCTATGTTCACGAGATCCTTATTTATCCAGCCCGGTATTGTCTTCCCATCTGATTGAAGTGATTGCGAACATATGGCCCAGTTTTTGAATGACGTGCTCGAGACCCGGGAAGACGAAGGGCAAGAAAATAGTCCAGAGTGGAAACGCAAAATGGCACAATATGATGCATACCTCCAAGGTGCAAAAGAGCGGGAACGCAAGGCCGCACGAGCAAATGGAAAGTGTCCTTTAGACCCGATGATCCCCAGTCACGACTTCCCATTCACTGGTCAAAGTACTTCGTACCCTGCATCGGAACTTGATGAGGATATCGTTGATCTTGCAAGGCGGAAAATCTCTCCACCTCAATGGGCATTGAAATATTTCAGGCATGGTATTGCTGTTCACGTGCCATGCTGGTACGAATGGAGGTTATCGCTCTCTGGTTGAGAGGTAAGCTTCTTTTCCAACGTAACGCCGTTGTCTGACAGTAGATCTAGTCTCTTTCGCCATGCTTTCGTGCGCATTATTTTTCGTGACGGGTAAGTGTTCCATTGTTCTTGTAGGACCGCTCACCTTCGACTGTATTTGCAGGCACTCTTGCCTTGGGTATTAACGCCCGACCAAAACTTCAATTTTTTGCAGCGACTCGCCCTTCCTCGCTGCACTCATGGTTCATTTCCATTTCATCATTTCACTCATTTGTCATCAATTGATGGCTCTAGTGTCGACGATGTGCCGGATGCGCCGGACAGCGATGGCATGACGCCCTCAGCAAAGTTGTTTTCTATGCTCTTCCCATGAGCAGGGTACAGAGTACAGAGACTGGTACTTTCAAAACTGCCATCCCTCTCTGCCAGCTTCCCTGTAACATCGATTTTCCTCGGGCGCCTGTTCAATCTGCTGGAGGGTTCCGATTACTCCACGACCGCTGCCGCTGCTGTACAACAGCTCTTCCGCCTCCCCCAAATCAGTTTTGGTTCTGAGGAAGGAAAATACCAGCTATTGCACCATCTACGTTTCTCGATCGACTACTTACGTCATGCTTGTCTGCTTGACGAGCAAGGGAAGCCGCTCGATCTTTCGGAATAGCCGCACATTTGTATTACATGGAGCCCAGCAACTTGGCCCTAGTTGCTCTGCTCTGCGGCAGCGTGATCCAGGAAATTTGTGTGCAGCCTAACTTGAGGCTTGCAAAGCGCAACTTCATCCAGTTGATGGCCCACCTCCGAGTCTTTGGACGACGATACCTGCCTTCTGTTTGCATGAAAAAGCATCACGGAGATGGTCAAGAAGTCGCCATCGATGGTCTTACTCCCACCACCGTCTGAGACAGCTCGTGACGTGCTCGTAGAGCGAGAGCATGAAATCCTCAAGATTTTCACCGGGTATGCCCTTACCTATGGCACTCAGCACCAAAATGACCTTGGACTCGATCATATCCTACCTCTTAGCCAAAGGATCATATCTGGTACTGGAGAAGATGAATCGTTGTTCACTCGCGACCTCGATCAAACAGCTCAAAGTGGACTGAACCTGGACGAACACACCATTCCATCGTTTGAAGGCATCACCAGAAAAACCAACCAGGACGACAGAAAATACGCGCTGAACGCTCATCTCCTTGACTTCTACGTGCACGGGCAGGTGGCAGCTCTTGCCGCTGCGAACGCAATCAGGCGGGGAGACATGATGCAGTTTTCATTGAAGGAATTTGAAATCACGGTAACGACCATCCCTTGACCCAGTCCAGTGGGAAGATGAAGGAGACGAGGCGCCTACATACCTGGCAGCCTCATCGGACCACGGATAATTTAGAGGTACATCAAACCCAGTACATCTCATGTCTCGGCTGCCTCACGGTAACTGGCGCGCTTCAAACACGCATACGCCATACCAGAAAAAACGCCATATTGCGTTATCGCACAACATTTGCACCCTGAACTACTTCAATAGACCGTATGTTCATAAACGCCCCATTCACTGCCACGACACCTCAGCTCCATTCCAAACCGAAATGTCATCAATGTTGTATACCGTTTAGGTCTTGCTGAAGACGAGGAGATGAGCGTGATGGCTACCACACCATAATAGTTAAACATACGCAGACGATGCTCTAAAGTGATCTCACACACTGCCAGCGTGTAACGTATTCGGCCGGCATCAACAACCATAATGTATCAGAGTCCACTTGCTAGCGCGTTGAAACAGTGAGAAAGCGCATGTCGCGATTGATCAAATGCAATTACCAGATAGCACGGAGTTGATCTTTCAATTTGGCTTTCTTAAGAGCAGCGCACGATAAACGCCTTCACCTGGATTCGCTGCCTGCTTCAAAACCGCGTGAATCATGACAAACGAATTCCGGGTTGCTTTGAAAGACCGTTTCGTTCTCTATATCGTGCAATCCGCACTTAGAGCACGTCAGTTCGCGTTATCAACTACGAGCACACAGGTTTACCTCTCTGGATGCCTTTAAAAGTGCAGGATCGATCTGATGTGAATAAGTCTGTCACTAGCCTCTTACTAGCGTCATGACGTGCACCTTTTCCCCAGCGCGGTTACGGATTTCTTGGTTATCATACGTCGTGCAAACTCCTTGAAGGATAGTAGATGAAATGACTCTTGAGGCTTGAGCTTGAAGCTCTTGAAGCTAGACCGGATGATAACGGTGCAAGCTAGTGACCGTGGCCATTTCTTTCCAAATTTAGGCCTAACGATACATGTCGAGCTTCCACACACGTGACATGTGTGGAAGCTCAACATGTATCATTTTTCATTTCTACCGTGAACGCCCGAGTTAGAGAACGTGATCACGTGCCAATGTCTTACTTCACCGTATGGTCGCTCCCATGTCTTCAAGCAACGTCTACCCAAATTGCTCAACCCAGTAGTTCGTCATTTCTTTCTGCGTTCGTGCGGACGGCTCACCTACATCATTGCGCTCACGAATACTCTTGACGTGCGACCCGCAAATCATCCTCTTTGGAATACTGCCCAACGTTTGAACGGGGCGGTCGGAGAGGGAGGCGCAGAAGATGAAGAGTGCGAGGGCACTGTGCGTTTGGGATGCTTCAAGAGAAGGGTTGGACAGTAAGTCGGTGTGAGAGAGTGGACTGAGCTTCAGGAGGGCATCGAGGCTGAAGTAGAGCCTCCGCTGAGCAAACAGCTACCACGAAGACACGAGTGCCTCGGTGCCTCGTCTCTCTTGGATCCGTTAGAGGCGTACGTCTATTAGCGCCATCAGTCATACAAGTGATTTATGGAGATTTTATAGCACCAAAATACTCCAAGCAAAGCACATACAATATTCAGCGCAGCACCTGATGAAATTCCCTTGTCCCCTCGCCGATCACGAGCCGGATCAAGATCACGAGTCCCTACCGACTACCCTTCTCTACCTCCCAGCACATTGCTTAATCTGTTGGGCCGAACCAGCCAGCTTCCTCTCTCTATGATCACACCATCGTGCACCAAGCGTGTCGCCCTCTGACTCATCACGCTCATCAATCCTATTTCTTGCATCAGTTGCATCATGTCCATCAATCCCAGTCGCGCGCTCGCCGGCACGCATGGAAGAAGATGGCAAAGCGATGCCCACACCCTCTCGCCCACATTCCCTGTCGTGCTCCTCGAATCAGGCTGAGGAGCAGATGGTGGCAAAGGCATAGGCTGAACGAGGCGCTGCTAATCGCACCTCGCACGCTCCTAGTGCTCTCGAACCAGAAATTGTCGATTCCCACTTCCACGATATGGATCTTTGCATCTTGCTTCATCAAATGGACGACAATACCGCCCATGAAGTGGTGAAGAAGGCGTTGCGGAAAGCATCAGGGCAGCGCGTCAAGAAGCTGGGCATGAAGTATGACCAAGATGTGCGCTCAACTGCTTTTCTTTTACTTAAATATTGTCTCGCATCCTAGCAGTCTTGAAACTCTTAGCTCCCAGTCATTGAATACACTCATGCCACCTACTAGCAGACAATATTCATATGCTGAGTCCGCTGTTTCTCGAGAGCAAGACCGAGGAGAAACGGAATATTTAGAAAACATGGATCAGTACGGTCAACCCCCACGCACTCAAACTGCGAATATCAAGGTGCGATCACCAAGACGCGGGGAGGCATGAGCGAGTTTTTGAGTGCTGATTGAGATGACTCTCCAGGTTAGTAGTTCTTGGAGGAGTTGTGCAAGTTACTTGTCAAGCCAGGAGGAAGCCAGTCAGCCATTATGCATAAAACTTGGGAAGTCGCGAGAGATGATCAGCACGAGTTCGAGGAGGGTCATGAGGGTCAAGGAGCATTCACCGAATCTGGTCTACCTGAAATTCCTGACTGCTCTTTGTGTGTCTTTTACTTGTTATTAATTGATGTTGCACGCCCTCAGCCCTTTCGAACATAGCTGATTAAGTCAAGCAATGCAACAGGTGTAACATTAGGTAGACTATGATACATGTACAATTGGAACTGCTGATAGTACTGTATGTTGAGAAGAGGGGCTGCTTAGGTAATAGTAGACTATAGCTCATTGCTTGACCGAATTGTATCTTCAACACATCTTACTTGCTATGCCAGCTTGTGCAAATTTTTCTACAAATATGAATGATGATAGTGATGAAGTATGGGCAGGCAAAAGTTAGTCTCAGCAATGTAGACTCCTAGAGCCAAAAGAACTGAATAAACTTTGCAGGGCTATCAGAAATTGTCAATATTGAGCAGGCTTCAGAAGCAGAACTTTCTCAATTCATGTTGGGGATTCAGCACTTCTCAAGGGAGCCACTACTGTCAGGATGTGCCCCAGAGTGGAATCCTTATTCACCCCAACTCATACTCAATGTCCACCCTCTTGAGAGCCAGGCCCCTATCACCAATAGGGGCGTCCTTGATGCACCTGGAGGTTGGGCCTATCCACAGGCTCCTGAATTTGAACAGAGAGCCGATGCAAGATTCAGACGAGGCTATGGTTACTTTCATCAATACCATACCACATCTGCTGCCAAGCAGAAGTCTCGACTTGTGCGCATAGTTGCTCCCCCAGAGATTACAGCTGTACAATTCAAAGACGGTTGTGCTCACGTCCCACACGTTCAAGGCATGGTTGAGATGCAGGCAGGAATACCTTATGTTGCCTTGGTCAATGGCAATAATGCCAAGGCAGTAACAGTTGGTTGTTTTCATACACTGCACTCTCTTGACCAGTATCCGGAGGGGGAGTCCATCCGAGCACTTGTCATAAAGCTTCAAACTCAAACATGGGGGAAGACAGCAAGTACCCATGAAGAGTCCAAGGTTTCTCCGGTGTATTCTTTTCCAGGTCTGAAGCCAAATGATCGCTCTGGGAAGGTCAAAGAAGGTTCTGTTGAGGGGTCCTACAGTCTTGCATCTACCGTTATGAAGGGGAATGGCTGCGGGATTCTCCGTCCTGCCCTCCAGGTTTCTACCCCAGAGGCAAAGAAACAAATTTCCAACATTCTTGCAACTCTCCATGGTTTATATCGACTCATTATTCCCTTGAGCATTTCAAAAGAAGAGTGGGAAGTATTCGAACACGTTATGAGAGAAAATAACGGGTTTTCCTTTGGTGGACTTGAGCCTGGAGCAGTTGGTTGCCAGATGAATGTCTCTGAGTGTTCAAGCGGTGGAGAGCTATTACAATCCATTGGTGACATTCAGGGTTCCTGGCATGTGGATTCTGGAGATGACCCATTATCATTTACTCTTCTAACCATACTGCTGCGTATACCACCAGGTATGATTTTATAAACTCATACTCCTTTATACTAATCTTGGAACTCTTGGTAGGTAGCGATCCTGGGGCCTTTGCATTAGGCCGATTTGGTCTATATGTGAGGCCTTTGGGAATGCTGGTAGCATTCCTGGTATTTAAGGGCAATGATCTCCATTCAGGATTTGCTCCTAAAATTTCTGGCAATCCTGCAGGGAGTTATACTGGCATTGATGACTTTGACAGAAGAAGTATTGCAGATGAAGTCGTTGCTGACTGGAACCTTGCCGGTCAGGTCAATCGCGTTGTTTATGTGAGCTACGTTCAAAATGGTTTGTAAAGTATTCTATCCTCCAAGTCTTTTTATTTATTTATATAAAGGTTCCTGCAATGGCACCATCCAGCAGGCTTTTGCTCCTGGATCACTCAGCCTTAGTAATCAAACAGAAACTGCCAAAGTCAGGGACTCCAATTATCTCAACTATGTCCAACATGGAAGACCTGCACTTGGATCGTCCTTTGAAGAGCGCATTGCACTGGAGTTGGCTTACTCAGCATGGAACATTAAAATCAAGGCCAGGATGGATCCTGGTGACCTGTTAGCAACCATTCAGGATTCTGATGGAACCAGGCAAATTCATCCTCCAATCCATCCCATTGCACAAGCCAAACAGCTTCAGCACAACCGTATAAGATATCTTCGCATGCGATCAGTTATTTTTGATTATTCAATCAGAATGGTGAAGGAGGACTTACACCGTTTCCGTAACTCTTCCCAGGCAGAAAAAGGTCCATCTCAAATTCTACCCAATATTCCACCTGCAATTGGAGGAAAAAGAAAAAGAGAGATAACAATATATCAACATGATGAAAGAGGGGAGGAGGAGGAGGAGGAGGAGGAGGAGGAGGAAGAAGAAGAAGAAGAAGAAGAAGAAGAAGAAGAAGAAGAAGAAGAAGAAGAAGAAGAAGAAGAAGAAGAAGATAGTGAGAAGGGAGAGGATGATAATGGGGAGAAGGAAGCAGAAGAAGATGAGTTGGATATAGGGGTAGAAGCAAATGATGGCCACAGACAGAGAAGGAAGGGAGACAACTGCAGACAAGAGCTCACCAATGAGTTACAGAAGAAGATATCACCAATTGAACAGCAGAGATCAGCTGATCTGGATGGGGATGATGAGGATGAACCAGAGTATGAAGTTGAGTGCATTGTAGATGATCGGCTACAGGTTAGTGCAGAGCAAATACTGATGTACAAGCTAACAGGTGGTTTTATAGGATGGTGTAGTGGAATATCTGATCAAGTGGAAGCATTATAGTGATGGACAGAACTCCTGGGTTCCAGAATCCTCTACGTACGTTTCATATTATCTTCTTCGGTCTCTGGTAATTTATATCCTATCAGTAATTGTCAACAAGCTGTTGACAAATATTGGGCTGCATTTACTGAATGCAATCAGGACCAGCATTGCGGACTCAAGCTCTCTAAATCAGGGCAGCAATACAAAGATTTGTGCTCTTTTATTGCTGAGGAAAGTATGGATCGCCATGCGTCAGCTGTGGAGGATGCTGTTGAACGTCTTTCTGCTGGCCACTGGCAGTCGCTTCAACCCATCAATAGTCAAAATGCGTTGGATGCCATCCAAGCTCAAGTTTTCAAGGATAAGAAACTGCAAAGTATAAGTGGGAGGGAATGGAATGCTGCCAATGCTCCTACCATGATTGACCAAATCACACATGCAGCCAAAATCCTTCCAACTCTAGTCAATCATGGAGACAGCCTTGATCTTACCAATCGTGCCATGTCCTGGCAATTTTGCCGATGCATTATTCTCTTATACTGCTGGACAACTCGGACTCTTCCTCTTTTAACACAGGACCTTCTTCATGTGTTGAAAAATGATGGTGAAGATGCTTTGAGGAAGACCTCCCCAGTATTCGCCCCACTTCTTATTCGCACTTTGGCCTATGTACAAGCAGTTCATGCAACAAAACCAAAGGTGAAGAAACCCCCAAAGAAGAAAGCAAAGATGCACCTAAACAATGGGGAAACTGCAGAGTTGAAGTCCAAGGCAGCTGAGGTAGAGAGTTTGCGACAAGTCCCATCCTACCTTATTGGCACACAAATTGCTCCAGACAGCAATTCGACTAAACTACTACCCAAGATAAACCCCCGCAATATAGGCTCTGCCAGTGATAGTAAGCATCTGGCTACTGAGCAATGCTTTGTCGATTTCCTGTACCAGGAATTAATCAAGCCCCAGGTAAATGGCTAAAATGATTATTCCAGCACCAAGAAACTGAATAATTCTCAGGTGGATGCTGTGGATACATATTTCAATGGAGGGAAGAAGTATTCAAATGACGAGGACGTCATGAAGAGTCGATTCCTTGCACGGGGAAGTTTGTTAATGGTGGTGACAAAGATGTGTAATGGGGAGGATGGGATCCTAGCATGCCAGCAGTGGAGGGATCTGCTGAGCAATCCAAGGCGCCTATTCCAAGCTCATTATAGGCTGAAGGACCGGGATATAAGCGCACGAGTCAAAAAGGACCCTGATGGATTATTTTCCTTGCTAGAACCTTGCCTTAAGAAGCATCTTACAGGTCCAGTTTTGGATAGCATCAAGACCATTGGAGATGGAGTGTGGACCTTCCTCAGGCAAGTTAACCTCAAGTCTTGCAAGGGCTTCTCTCGTCGCAATCCCTATCAACTTCTGGCAGCCAGGCCGTTTGCAAAAAGGTTGAAGCAGGCAGAGACGGAGGGACCCATCACACCTCACAGTCTAGTCCCAGATGCATGCAATGCCTTCGGGCAGATAGGGCTCATGCTGAGGGAAGCACTCAATACCAAACGAAATTTGGCAGTGGGGGACGTCTACATCCACAGAATCATGCAAGGTTTGCGACCCTCCTTGGGAGAAGTGGCCTTGAATGAGGATCTGGATCAATTCGACATCATTCGGTTTGATAACCGATACTCTGGCCTACTTCGGTCATCATTCACTCCACAAAACCTCACAACAGCTGCCGGAGTGTCCAGCCTACTCGCTTATATGAGTGCTGGATTGGGGTACATGACCAGCGAGTTTCTGCATTCAAATACTATGCTTTTCCAGACCCTTGAAGACTGTGTCACAACCTTCAGGCAGGCAGTTGAAAATGGTGTCGAATGCTGCAATATCAAAATTTGGGGCCGGCCTTGTGCTCATATGGCTCTTACTGGCGGACCAAAGAAGCGCACCACATTGGAAGATAAATTTGAGGAGTACTTCCACAAGGATGTTCAAGACTCTTGGCTACAACTCCTGGGTGACCTGGCTGGAAATAACCCAGAGACCTATGAAGGGCAGAAGCCCAGATACAGCGACATCAAACATTGGTTGAATGCAATCAAATTAACATGCTTCAGCTCCGGTCTTACTCCCCTTCAATTCTGCAATAATGCGGTTGACTTGAAGATTTGTGATCCGCCTGAAGTGGAAGAGATGGCAGCATGGGTTGGTGAGAATCGGCACCTAGGAGCAGGAAGTGGGTTGCAGGCACTGGGTTTCCAGGCCAATCTGAGAAAAGGTGTAGAAGCTGCCTTCGAAGTGGTATACTGGCACCTCGAGCGACATCTCCATGAGGAAGACAAGGCACTACTGCAATTCTCGCCAATTTTTGTTGAACATCTGCTGTGTAAGGTGGCCCGTTTCTCTCGGCAATTCGAATCCAAGGATGGGACTCTGTCCCAGCGGGGGTCTAACGCCATGCAAGACCAACTTGAAGCAGGCAGTTGGGAAAAAGGAGCTAATATTCAAGACATAACAGGACGACTTTATCCTATCCCTCTCACAGTAGATGAGAGCGTGGTGACACAAGTTGTTGAAGGCCTGAAATCCCGGTGATCATAATCAAGGTAGTTCACAATGTTCTTGCATTATATGTTAAATTTCTGGGTGGCATGCGGCCTCCAATAATCACGTATATTGATTGAAGGTACAAATAATAAAATCAACAATCATGCAACCTATAAAAATTTTCATTTGGGACACTGCATGGTAGAAGCGTCACGGGGAAGAGGCTTGTGCAGTCTCCCAAGGCAAAGTGCCAGTTCTGAAGTCAATAGATAGCGTGCGACGGTTTCACAATTGCATGGCGAGAGCTGTACTTCACGATGGCTTTCTTACTTGTCACCTTGGACCCGTTCTTATTAATGTCATTGGCAACCTACTAATTTCGTTGATGGTGGTCTATAGACAGCTTGAGTAAAACGCGACTCAGGACAATCGGCGACTCTGACGTACCTTCGCTAGGTTGTCCGAGGAGAGGGAGTCTGGTCCAAGATCTTTGATCCCCTTCGATTTCAACTCACGGAGCCTTGACGGTCTGAAGAACGCGCTTGAGGAGGATGGGCGGAATCACTTGGTGAGCAGTACTGATATTATGCTTGATTCGGAGCAAAAGCATGTCGCTATGGCAGTAGACGTGAAGTTTTCTCTATGGGGCACAAAAGCTCTCTTGGAGACTGAGACACGACAGCCTCGACCTCACCCTGTAAGACGAGGAAGTTCTTGGCTTTGGCGGGGATATTGTGTGATGCCAGGGCGGTATTGCATGCGGAGTGGATGACGACCTGGTTGTTGAGACGGTATTCAGACGCTTCAGCGGTCGATATACTGCAGGGAGTTCTGAATAAGTCAGACCGGGTAGAAGGCGTAGGAATTTACCAATGGTGTCAATTGCGCATGTGATCGCAGCTAGCAAGCGTGAGTTGCGTGGCGGCGGTCATCACCGGCACCTGTCAGCAAACTTATGGAGTTGAGAATGTTTCGGAAGGAGGCGAATGCTGTGGTGAGGGGCGGTCACGATTAGCCCGCGACGTAGCTTTGCATTCTTCTCCAAGTCGTGAGTCAAGGAAAACGAGGCGAATAAACGAGATTCACAATCAACCAGCGCGCATCTCTAGATCGAGCTGCACATCCCTGGAAAAGAAGTTGAAAGAGTTGTGAAAGGAAAGAAAAATAACTCGCCTTGAGCGTTGCGTTACTAGACGCAGCATCGTCCTGACCGATGTACAAAATTATTTAGAAAAGACAGACTTCAGTAATATCAATATTAGAGACGCATGTCAACTCCATGAGCACTCTCGGACGCTGCCTCTAGGCTCACATAGATTCTTGCATCCAGTCCAGGGATACAACTGGCAAAGTATTGTCCATCGGAACAGAAATGACTCGGTCGTCGTGCCAGAGTGGGTCTTCGACTTGCTGATTGGTTTCCAGGTCCCAGACGCGGACCGAGTATTCATCTGATGTGCTGACAGGGTAGCGGTGCGATTGTACATGAGCACGATATCTGGCACTCAGTAACCAAGGTGCAAGTCAAGCTTTACAGAGAAGTCAACGTAGATATCATGACAAGATCGACGATAGGACTGAAATATCCGAGAGACGCTGACAAAACGCGCTAGCAGCAGATACACGACTTCCCACCTCCATATTTTCCAGCATCTACGTGCACTGCTACTGCTTGCTGTTGCGTATTGGAGCCCTGTTGAGTAGTATCGAGATGTTCATGATCTTCGTCAGGTATGATGTCCGAGTCTTTGTCAGGAGCATCCGCAGCAGCATTACGCTGTGAATCTATACATCAGATACCCAAGATAGGTCATAAAAATTCGAGAAGGCGTGCCTGTAGACCCTGCGCGGGCGAAATAACCAATTTTTCCATGTCAGCGAAATCGTAAGTCCGCGTGATTCATCACTTCAGTGGGGCTTAGGCCCTCTTCCTTGCCAACCCCGTGAGCTAGTGTGTCAAAGCCCATTGCTTGATTCCTCTCAGACTCACATTCAAGATACCACCCCCATGTATTTGCCGCAGCAATTTGCCCTCAACTAGACATATACGCACCTCCATCCATCTCCATTTTGAAGACCTCTCATGTGCTTTGAGTGCGTCCCTGTATATTCTCTAAAGAGAGACGACATACATCAAGGTATATCTTGTCCAAACGAATGGTGCAACGGTGAAATTTGGGTTCGGGTCGGACGTTGGGTGCGCTCGTTGTTGCTCCCAAGTCACGGGAATTGCACGGGGGGCGGGCAGCACGTAGTCAGATTGGATTAGGAGGAGTGATCTGGGAGACGATCGGGAGTACACCTGTTTGAATTTTGAGTCGAGAGTATCTTGTGTCATCTGGCTGCGGCAGACCGTGGTCAGTCCTTGTTTGACCGCGACGATAACGCAGTATTGGAAAAGGAAAAATCGCAAGGTAGGCAGTGCAGCGGAAGTAGACGGACGCAATGGAACTCACCATGATCTTCCTGCCTGAATTTTGTTTCCCTCTGATATTGCTCTGTTGTCGACGTATGGAAGCTCTTGTTTGATTGTGATCGGCCTAGTGTCAGCATTTTCTTCGTGCTGAACCCTGAAAGACCGCATAAGTGAATGGAATTCATGAAAATATAGGTCAAGTGTACCCGGGAGGAGGCACTGCGACAACAATTTCTTCCTCTTCGTCGTCCTCGAGATCGTCATCATAGACCGGTGGCCGCGGAACTTCCTTCGTTTTCTGGAACCAGCTGAAACAAGAAGAGAACATATGGTCGTTCTCCATCCTCTACACCAACGACACCGGCCTAGAAATGACACAGTCAGAACTGGCAAACCCACCGGAATTGGAAGAAAAAAAAACATATGTAGCTTATCTGAGTGGCACATCAACAGTATTTGCAATTTTTCGCTGCGGGTTTGCGGGCCTTTCGCTTCCTCTTGACTGACGACGACCGAAAATCGTCGAAAAATATCCTACCAACGGGCAAGGAGGCGATGGAGGGCTGTTTGCACGAGGGCGATTGAGAGGTAAGGGCAATGTAGCAGGCCCAGGTAAATGCTGACTGCTGCCGTAGACCATGCTGCCGCGAATTTGCCGAGTCCGATTCAAACGAGCTGAGTGAGAAGGGCGTGCGCGATGTCGTTGGGGTCCGGACTGAGATTGGACCCCCCATGGCCACATGAAAGGTTGTGCTGACGGGAGGAGAATAGACCAGACCGAGGGAACGTCAATCGCGAGGCGAGGCAAAGGCAAGGATATAAAACTCACGCAGACTAACATGACGTCCACATTGCAATGGAGTCCGATATGAGAAGTTGCAAAACGCCAGTAAGATAGGATTTTCAATTATTCCAGGGCGGGCGTACCTCAGGGGTCCAAGAGAGACGAGGCACCAGCGCACTCATGTCTTCGTGGTAGCTTTTTGCTAAGCGGAGGCTCTACTTCAGCCTCGATGCCCTCCTGAAGCTCAGTCCACTCTCTCACACCGACTTACTGTCCAACCCTTCTCTTGAAGCATCCCAAACGCACAGTGCCCTCGCACTCTTCATCTTCTGCGCCTCCCTCTCCGACCGCCCCGTTCAAACGTTGGGCAGTATTCCAAAGAGGATGATTTGCGGGTCGCACGTCAAGAGTATTCGTGAGCGCAATGATGTAGGTGAGCCGTCCGCACGAACGCAGAAAGAAATGACGAACTACTGGGTTGAGCAATTTGGGTAGACGTTGCTTGAAGACATGGGAGCGACCATACGGTGAAGTAAGACATTGGCACGTGATCACGTTCTCTAACTCGGGCGTTCACGGTAGAAATGAAAAACGATACATGTTGAGCTTCCACACATGTCACGTGTGTGGAAGCTCGACATGTATCGTTAGGCCTAAATTTGGAAAGAAATGGCCACGGTCACTAGCTTGCACCGTTATCATCCGGTCTAGCTTCAAGAGCTTCAAGCTCAAGCCTCAAGAGTCATTTCATCTACTATCCTTCAAGGAGTTTGCACGACGTATGATAACCAAGAAATCCGTAACCGCGCTGGGGAAAAGGTGCACGTCATGACGCTAGTAAGAGGCTAGTGACAGACTTATTCACATCAGATCGATCCTGCACTTTTAAAGGCATCCAGAGAGGTAAACCTGTGTGCTCGTAGTTGATGACACGAACTGATGTGCTCTAAGCGCGGGTTGCAAGATATCGAGAACGAAACGGTCTTTCAAAGCAACCAGGAATTCGTCTTTCGTGATTCACGTGGTTCTGAGGCAGCCGGTGAATCCGAATTCAACCAGGAAGCCAGATTGAAAGATCAACTCCGTGCTCTCTGGTAATTACATTTTATCAATAGCGACATGCGCTTTCTCACCGTTTTAACACACTAGCGCGCGGACTTACGGGTCTGATACATTTTGACCGTTGATGCTGACTGAATTAAACGTTACATGTTGGCAGCGTGTTCAAAGCATCGCCTGTACATCGCACTTTTTTGAATCGAGTCGCGCTCAAAATATTGGTTCTAAATGTTGTACTACAAGCCAAATAAATTTGTGTACAAGTCAAATTGCTCGCAAACTTTCGCTTCGGAGTAATATCCCCGCCTCTCCGGCTCATTGGGTGTACAAATCTTCCCTCTCTTGTGCTTCAATTTCCTCTTTCGCGCGGTCCAAGGCAGAGGCGCGCATAGCCTTGATAACCTGCTTCAACCGTTTGAAGCAGGTGACCTGTTTATAGATGTCTTGAATGATCTCTACCTGAAACCCCGAACGAATTGCCAGGCGCTTGACCTGTTCATCAAATCCAAACTGCACAAATCGCTCTATATCCATGCGATGAATCTGGGGGTCAAGGTTGACCATTCCAGGACCCGCAGGACCCCTGTGGGCAAAAAGACCGATATCTGTCTCCGAATCCCCGTCATAGAACAAGGGGTCTTTTGCCTCCGGACTTTCAGATTTAATAGCGGGACTAGGTTGCCCCATGGTTGTAGACTTTGATTTAGCATGAAATCTACTTGTTAGTTTTAAAACTTGAACGTAATTTGGTCATCCTACCACATGCATGAATTATTGATTCTGATGCAATAGAGAGATAGGCTAGTACTAGAGCAATGGAGTAGTTGAAAACAAAGATTGTTGGCCCCTAATTGCCAAAATTCCCGCTACTATATGTCCCTATTCTTATGTTAGGGGTCTCCTAACCCGGCCCACCCCACATAAATCAGTCCGCTCCTCGGACAACCTAGCGAAGGTACGTCAGAGTCGCCCGGCTAAGGGTATCCACGCCCGGGGGCATGTACAGATAACTCGAGGAGGTAGTCTGCAGCATAGGGGATCGAGATAGAAGCGTGAATGGATATGCGCGTGTTGAGAGATATGTCGATGTCATGTGAGGTCAACCTTATCTTTAGCGATGACACTGAGCAATCGTTTTGACTCGTCGAATGCGAGAATAAATTCGCAAATTTTATGGCGATTTAGCTTTTTCCCGCGGCCCAGAGTCAAGGCGCCTTCGATCGCGTTGAGGCTTTCCAGAAACACCAGTAGGTTGCCATACCGATCAGTCGTTGCGAGCAAGATCCTATCGCCTGGAAGAAGTTGCGCTCTCCTAAATCAAAAACGTCAATACACTGATGCACCGCAGTATTGAAAGCACTGACGCCACTGAATCCCCGAGAGGTAACTTGAACGAGTGCGCGTGCCTGCCAGCGAATTTTGGTGCGGGAATCACAGTAGGGTCCATTTTCATGGAATATTGATCAAGTTCCATCAGCTGCATGAGATGGACAGAGGATTCATAGACAGGGTCCTGGAAATATTCCCCTCGGCCAGAGATGAATATCTGTGCTGTTATAAACCATCTTGTCAGAGTGGGAACACACAAGGATAGCTGGACTTACATTGGTAATGTTTTCGTGTCTCCTCGGCGGAATTGATGATGAAAGTGTACCTATCGACTTGAGATGAAGGCGAAGCAAAATAAGTGCAGAAATACTGACGGATGATGCCCTGCCTGCGAGAAATCATTGTTTTCATGTGTAGCTCGAGAAATTGTGAGCCAGGAGACGAAAAAACGGCGCGGGAGCTAGCTGTAGGTCTGTAGAGTAAAATGACCAAAGATCGAGGTCAAAAGGTGCGAGCAAAAAAAAATAGACGAGTAGATTACATACCTGCCTCCTTGAAGACCGAGAAGGATAGACTTGAGGGTGTAAGGTCTACAG
Source organism: Suillus occidentalis (assembly GCA_016628085.1). Taxonomy (NCBI): domain Eukaryota; kingdom Fungi; phylum Basidiomycota; class Agaricomycetes; order Boletales; family Suillaceae; genus Suillus; species Suillus occidentalis. Next base: position 29,798 of record JABBWB010000360.1, read on the forward strand.
AGGCGTCAGATATAAACCAATGCACGGTACTAGGAATAACAGAGACAGACCTTTGACGAACTTTGCTTCGTTCGTTTCTCCCTCCTCATATTCCTGCGCATAGCATGACCTTTAAGTTCATCCAGGTTGGGCTATGGAAGACTTACCTTTCAGAGGGCTTCGATGCGTAGCGCTGCTGGGGATCCGTGGAGCATATCATGCACGAAATTACGCATCACTCCCTACAGGGTGCTTTCACATCAGAACTACGACTCAGATGTTCATGGTGTGGTGATCAACCGCTTCTAAACGCTGTTTTTCCGGTTTGGAGATACATGCTCGAGGCGTGATATCGTCCACTGCCGTACCATCAGTGTTGATTTTTGCAACACAAGGAAACTATGTCACGGATTTACCTTGCGCTACAGCAATATTATGCACCACAGCCATCTAACGCACCCTCAAACATCATCGTAGACATTCCATTCCAAATCCATCCACGATAGACGCAACGCGCTTGGAAACATCGAGCGTGCTGTCAGACGTATGTCAGACGTACATAGCGAGTATAGCCATGCGGTACTTGTGATCTGATATACTATCGGAAACGCGAGCGAGTGAGTCGTGCCATACCAAGGGAGGGTATGCCTGGCGAACCTCTCTGCATTCGGGATCTGCAAAAATCAGGTGAGATGAATGATTCAGCGATATCTTTGGAGGGTGGTAAGTTCCTTGTTATCGACCCATCCTGTGCGCTTTTGAGTCTACTCAAAGTGTGAGTGTGAGTGCAGGGGTCGTACATTGAGTGATGTAGATCTGTACCTTGAATCTTTCTAGTACATGGAAAAATGCCAGCCTGTCAATGGCCGCGCCACCTGTTGATACAAACAATGGCAGAAACACGCGTTTAGCAGGAGGGGCGATCTCAGACTCGTCCATGTGCACAAAGTGAAACACGAAAAGGATCAAAGGGCCCGCCCACAGGTAGTCAACGGGAAGCTAAATGGATCTCCGACTTCCGGCTTCTGATGATAAGAATATGATACAATTTCAAAATCAAAGAGAACATGAGGGCGCCTACGAAACCTTACCAGACACGGCTGCTGCTCTATGCCATTTGCTACCCCTCCGAATTTCCATCAAATGCGCCCCTATGTCTGTTTCTTTGCTGGGGGCTAGCATTGCTATGATATTGCCTAGGCCGCCGACGCCGACCATGCTCGAGTGAAGCCCTGCTCCTTTGGTACAACGCCTGGAGACATTGGTGCCGGGGCTGGCACCAGCACCCGAGGACGGATTGGTGAGGGTGACGGCTGTGAGTGGGACAGGGAAAGGAGAAGGTTATTCGTCGACGGAGAGAGTGGGGGTCGATGAAAGGGCCTGTTGTAACGGGCGCGTTGCTTCCAAGCGAACCGTTCAAAAGGGTTTCTCCTCGAAGTGTGAGGGGTGTTGGAGGAGAAGTGCTGACTTTGTTTCGCAGTTTCCGGGTGATATGGGACCGAGACTGAGCGTCTGATGAATGTGGTGAAAAAATTTAGAAAATATTGAGGTGAGAGCGAGGGTGATGTACCGTTTACAGTTCCTTCGCCTTCTTTTTCCTCTCTTGCATGCCGTCTGCGCGCTTCTATGCCTTCGAGGGGCCTTTCTCGTATACGATCACGACCCTTGCGCCATTCCTCTCCGACTCTTTCACGCTCCTCCTCGTAGGCGGTCTGCATTGATTCCAAGCTATGCTTTTCTTCGAACCCGTGCTGGGCGAGCAGGGCGGAGCGCTCGAGAGAAATGAGATATAAACAGAGGTTCATATGAGGATGAGTTTCTTGACGAGAGGAGAGCTGCATTGCGGCGCTGTGGAGTGCAGAAATATTCTCAGTGAAGTGCCGTCCTCTAACACGAAGTTGAGTGGAGATGAGAAAAGTGGTCTGAGAGGAACATACTCGTCTCTGCAGTCTAGCCTCTCTTTTCCTACTTTGCCTGATATAACCTTTCTCTTCTTCTCTCGTTTTGGATCGTCTTTGTTTGCAAGGTGAGTACGTACATTTAAATTGGCAAGAAATAAAGACGCACCCTGTACGCGGGATGGGCCTGCAGTTGGATGAGTGTTGTGATAATGAGGATTGGGACCCTGAGGGGGCTGCATATTCGAATAAGAGATTGTGTTGTCTGGCTGAATGATGTCTGTGAGCGCCTTGTGGGTTGACGCATATGATGGCAGGGCGAACAATCCAGGATGGTTGTGGTGTCATCGTTCCCATTGCCCAAGCAGTTTTTGACTATTCTTTGATTTTCAGGGTAAACCGAGAATCGTATGCTGTAGCTGACCGAATAAGTCGCACAAGGCCACGTGCCTACATCAGGGAAAATTGGCAAGGGGCGACTGGGTCATGTCAGTGGTGACTGTTCTACCCTTGCCACGACGATGCCGCTGCCAGAAGTGAGATCGATTGCAGCGCGCCAGGTGGTCCATGTTTTCCATAGTGCGATAGACTCCACTGCATATCTACTACTTATGTAAATCTTGTTCTGCACGCAATCAATCATGCTCACTCCGACTCGTCCCCAAGAAGCTTAAGCTCATTTGAGTTAGCAACAGAAGTACTTCTAAAAATCTTGATCTTGGGATTTAGGGACTATTTAGGGTCTCAGAGTGGCGCCGAGTCCAACGCTCGCGCCGCTGGCATGTTCTACAGAAAGAAGACCCTCTGACTCAGTCGCATTCTTTTGTTCTCCTATAGGTCACTATACAAGATCATTACCCCTTTTATGTAGATCAGTGTCCTGCATGTTCTAACATTGATCCCAGTGACTTAGCGAAGGTACGTCAGAGTCGCCTGGTAGAGGGTATCCACGCCCGGGAGCATGTCTCGAGGAGGTAGTCTGCAGTATAGGGGATCGAGATAGAAGCGTGAATGGAAATGCGTGGGCTGAGAGATATGTCGATGTCATTAAATGTTTGTTTGATCTTAGTTTGAGGAATATATGCGGAGAGCAAGCACGGGAGATGCATAACAAGTATATCTTTCAGCCCAATCCGGATTGACGGTGTGGATGAAAGTTCGACATTGATTTCGCTCAACACTCCAGCTTTCTTGACAATCACGGGTAGCGCCGTAGATGTTGAAAGCCTCAAGTTCAAATGGCATGTATTGGAGGGGCGTTAGCAGCGTGTCTGCAGGCGGAAGGCTTTTCGAGTAAGGAATATGTCGAAGGACGTCGGGAATTGAGCTGAATGTTATATGATCATCAAATACGCACGCAAACGGACGAAATTAGTTCAACGCACCTTGAATCGGGGAAGATCTAATGTGAGCATATGTACTAGCGCAAACACGATTCGCCGAATAGCGATGTCAGACCATGCAGAGAACACTCCACGTCAATGGCCAGTGAAAAAGGACAACATACGATCGTAGTGTCAGCATCGATAGTGTCCTGCACGATGGCACACCGGACTGCACCTTGCCGAACACCCGATAGGTAGCCGCCGTCTACCTTGCAGCTCTCCGAGGATAACTGACAACCCGAAGTCCGTAAGGCATGCCTTGCGTTTCCTTCCTTGATGTCTACCAGAACGTTGGGCTGGGTTGTTGAGTGCTTACAGTTGAATGAGAAGAATATAATCTCGCGCTTGTACCATCGCCATGAACGACAGGAACAGAGTGAACTGATGGCAACTTTATTAGTCGAAACAAGGCAACCGTGAAAGACAATTGTGGAGCCGAGATGCTATGCCATGAAGCTAGTGGCCATTGACGGAGAGAAAGACTGCATTGGTGAATGGAGTTCACGAACAAATAGGTGAAGTGTGCCCAAGGAAGAGGCACTGCAACTGGATCAAGAACAATTTCTTCCTCTTCGTCGTCCTCGAGTTCGTCATCATAGACCGGCGGCTGCTGAACTTCCTTCTTCTTCTTTTTCTTGAACCAGCTGAGACAAAAGAAGAGAACATATGGTTGTTCTCCATTGTCTACACCAACAATATCGGCCTAGAAATGACACAGTAAGAACTCACAAACCCATCGGAGTTGAAAAACAAACAAACATATGTAGCATGTCCGAGTGGCGCATCGATAGTGTTTGCAATTTTTTGCTGCGGTTCGCGGGTCTTTTGCTTCCTCTTGACTGACGACGAACAATGTCCTACCATCGGGCAAAGAGGCGATGGAGGGTTGTTTGCACGAGGGCGATTGAGAGGTAAGGGCAATGTAGCAGAGAACTGCAACGCGAGTGTTGAATATAATACATAAAAATGAGAGAAAGAAACTGACGTCTGAAGGATCACCTTGTCTGCGCTTTGCTCATTCTTCGTGCGAGCCACGGCCGTATCGCTGCGATTTGTAGTACCCGAGCCACTGCTTGCCTAGCATAGCCCCGAAAACAAAGAGTAAACTGAGGGACGAGCTTGCGTAGGCGATCGATTGGATCCTTATATTGACAGTGGAAGGGACCCGGGTAAATGCTGGCACTGCTGCCGAGTCCGATTTGAACGAGCTGAGTGAGAAGGGCGAGCGTGGTGTCGCTGGAGTCCGGACTGAGATTGGACCCCATGGTCACAATAAAGGTTGTGCTGACGGCGGCGAATAGACCAGACTGAGGGAACGTCGATCGCAACGCGAGGCAAAGGCAAGGATGTAAAACTCACGAAGACTAACACGACGTCCACATCGCTGTTGTATCACTCAAGAAACTCGTTGTCGTGTTCCTCGGCAACTCTTTTTATATACACCCCAGAAACGAGAGCGATTGTCCTAACCACACTTCGAGGCGATCGTTGAGTCCTTGAGAACGTCAAACGCTTGCTTCATGACATTAAATCTGGGAGATAGCATTGTCAGGCGGGGCCATCTGGCTTGGTTGGCCGCTTACATTTCACTTGGACTTGGCTGGTCCTCCTGCAATTCGATTTGGGCCTCGCTGAGATGATATGAACATGCTCCGCATTGTGACTGAGTAGAACTTACGCAACTAAGGCGCCTTCAGGTGAATGATTTTAAGTGCTCGCCTGTAAGCGAGGTTTTGTGAGCTGCAGATCATGTAAGTAGGACGCAAAAGAGTTGGGGCAGAAGCGTTCACATTCCCGGTGACATTGGCAGCTGCATCGTCGACGTTGCAGAATTTTCCTCCCCGCTGTATTCCTGTCACATAGGGCGCCAAGAGTGGAACAAATCGCAACACAGCGAGCGGTAGGGTATCGTTTTGTAGGGGAGGGTGATCGTCAAGGTGAGCGCTCTGATCATGGACGCCATCTGCGTTGCCCTCTTGTAATAGGCTTTGCCTACAATTTGAAGCGATTGATGCTCTCGACATGAATATGATGTAGGGATAGAGGGAATAAGTAAACTGAGGCGAGCAGCCCAGGTAATGGGGATGGCCTCTAAGAAAGGCGTGACATTATGTAATCAAAATTGTAACAGTACGAGCGGCACACTGTGGCAAACTGTGTACGGAGAAGCCTTTTGACACTTCACACCGGTACATTGCTTGCATCCTTCGAGCAGTCTATCTTTGCGCCACACTGCGCACCATTTGTTGAGACGCGTGATGGTCAGGGAAGGTTCATCCTCGCGGCACAACAAAACAAATCTATCTTAAACGTCTACAACTTCCAAAAGGTAGTCTCATGTCTCTGATATAACTTTCACCTTTCTCAAAGCATTATAGGACAAGTTCGCTTTCAAAATAGTCCTTCCTGAGAGGCTTTCGTGTATTGCGCTAGATAATGCGCGAAGCTTCTGTGCGGGAGGGACGGCCCAAGGTCGAATATATCTATGGGAGGCGCATCAGAGGATATAATATGTCACCCATGACGGTGCAGCCCTTATTTCAGGTAGTGATGACTCTGGTGTTAGCGTTTGGTCGGTGGCAAGGTCTGTTGTAAATTTGTTGTTGTTGTGCTGTTGACAGTAATGTACATTGTAGACTGGTCGAAAATGACACCCAAAATGAGCTTCCGGCCCCATATTGTACGCTATCAGACCACACCCTACCAGTAAAAGACGTTGATTGCGGCTTGGGCGCAATTCCCTACTTGTCGCGCGCTTACCGCGTCCTTCAATTATAGTGTAAAAGTGAGTTTGTTTCTCTAGCTGCGGTTACCTTGTTCACCTCAGATACAAAACTCCGGGATTTATCTTCTCAGCTGTTTTGACCACCTTCCGCTTCCCCAAATACATATCATCAGCAACTGGGATATCACCGGACACTTATATTTTTGCTGCCTCGCCGGATGGCTCCATATACCAGTCAACCTTTTCCGCCAGCGAACTGAAAAACACGCTGAGCAGATGATTGAGGCCATTGGAGGCACAGGCGTCAGCCTCATCCGTGTCGCCGACGACGGCAGCAACAGTCGAAAACGTCTCATAACAGTCGAGTATGCCTTTCTCGTACTTTCAATGATGTGTATACCTAGCTGACGCACCTCGAATACAGCCAACCAATAACGGTTCTCACCATCTCCCTCACCAGCTCGCTTCTTCTTGTGGGTACTGCCACGGGCCTCATCCACATCTACGACATAGCCTCCCACCAGCTCCTTCGTACCATCTCGGCGCACAAGGAGATGTCAATATCCCATCTCACGACCACGCTCAAACCACTTGACCTTGTCGGACACATCAGCCTGTCCTTCAACCTTGGAAGTTCCGCCCATGCAAAAGACATCATTCCTATGCGCCCTGTGGTGCCTTTTCACCGCATGAAAGTCTCAAAGGCAAGGGAGGCGCCTGAGGTGGCGATGATGATTCCCGTCCAGGAGGAGGTAGGTTTCTCATCTGTTGAAATGGGTACTCAGCTTATGCTGATATCATCTCCCGAAGACCTCTGGAGGCATACCAAGCGCTTACGACTGTCCTGAAGCTGAGTTTCAACGAGACTATGCGTTTTTCCCGATGAGACCGCGCTGTCTTCCAATAGCTGCAGTGATATATTGTTGTGGGGTATCGAACTTCCACAGGCACTGGCCATTAGTCCTCGACTATATTGCCATTATCAAGCCAACGCCGACTCGCTCATAGCGTTCTTTAGTTGACGATGAGTCATCCCCCACCGCGTCACTGAAAGCGACATCCGTAACGGATGCTATATTTTAAGAGGCTCCCTGATAACGTCTGTTTCTGCGTTTGATTTATGGACATAATCAAATCGTTTGCATTGCAACAAATTGAAGCTCCACGATCCACGAGCATATGCCAACCCCTCGCAAATCAACCCCGGACGCCTCTTGGGTAAGGATGGAAAATTAACATTTCTCGCATTGAGTTCACTAGCTGAAATGCATTCTTTGATTCTTGTTTCGTTGTTGCTCGTTTGAGCGCTGAGGCACATGAGGTGTCCGCCTGATGCTCCAGAACTCGAGTCCCTGACTCCCTCACGATCCCGACCTCTCCTCTCAACTTGAAGTACGTTCGGAGGGCCTTTCATACGTAATCCTGTTATTAACGCTATTGGTCGCAGCCTATTACAATTATATCTCGTCTTTCCTCTTGCGATAACATAAAGATCTAGCTAGCTAGGGCCACCGGCCGCCGCACCGTCCGTCATAAATATTCGGATGTGGCTGTGGGTTTGCTGTCAACCGGACATTTCAAATCACGATGCGAATAACTTTGTTAACGGTTCGCTACAGCACCTCAGAGTATCGAACACAACCAAAAGGATACGTAAATGGGCCCGCCCGAAAAGATATGATAGCCGTTGAAAGGTTGAATAAGGGGGCATGTAAGGATCGTGCAGCACCATGTTCCTTGTGACCGGTACCTTTACTAACGGCATGATACAGCTCTCGTTGAAAGCCTTCCCGATCGAGAGACATCGTCAATTAAGCGCGTGCAAATCGGACGGATTAGTTGCAGCCCTCTGTGAGCACTCGTTCATACTCAGTGCTCATTGAGCTCAATTTTTTATGTCGCGTGCCCAGATTTGGTCTCAGGAAATAGCCATCGCAGCAGTCGGTTATCCGGTTGTGGCAAGTCGACATTCATCTCAGAGGATGCTAAAGCGCACAAGGCATCGGGCATCGAGGCACTAACTGCGTCGAGCAGAACTTTTCCTCCCGCTCCCTTCCGTTGTAAGTTCATATCCAATACAATATTCGTCTTGATTTATTGACTGCAAATTCTCAAGACACGCGTCACTTTGACTGGGTGATACTGCGCGATTTCCCAATGGTAATATATGAGTTAGACACTGCAAAGGTTTTACACGAAAACCTTCCACCTGTCATTGGAGTTGTCGCGTGTTATGACGCTGCCAACAAGGCTTCGGTTTCTCCTGTGGAAGAGTTCCTCCGTATGTCGCATTTCTCGTTTTCGCGTTTTTTTATCAATCATCTTTTGAAAGGGCGGATACGACCGTTGAAGCTTTCGGCCATAGCAATAGCCTTGAAGACAGACTTGGATGTCGTTGTCGATCCGCAGGAGGCTTCGAACCTGTTGAACAACTATGATGTTGGTCTGGTGCAGGTCGATCACTTGGGGGAGGAAGGGAGGGCTAGGATAAAGAAAGTGTTCAATTGGTTGACGGTATCTATCTTGCCAGGTCCTCGTAAGTCTACAGAGTGGTATCTGAATGTGGTGTTCAACCCTATCGTTCGCATTTCAGATGCTGATCTACGAAATCCCGCATCACCACATGCTCGCCATTCCCCGATTACTTGGAAAGCCCGAGCATCAGCATCATCAGCTACACCTACCACCTCTTCATCCACAATTTCTGCGCAGACCATGTCCCAAGACCAGGGTAGCTTGTTTAGACACTCGCCTACTTCTACACTCCCATCATCTCCGTCGCCAATCGCCATCTCTCCAACGCGCGCCCGGCCAACTCCAGATCTCCTCTCGACACACGAGGTGTCGCAATCACGATAGTCGTCTGAACGAAACTTATCGAGTGCTCGCAGTGTCACAAGCTTTGCATGGTCATTAAGCGTAAACTCCTCGTCATTCAGCTCCTGCATTTCTGGGAGAGATGCTTCCTTGAATGTTACTGAGAACGGTCATATCGATCACCCTGTGAGCAAGGAGAAGGAGCCGTGGGTCATCTGCAATCATTCGAACTAGTGCTGCTAACTTCTTGATTTACTTAGTCGCCCAGGACAATACGCAACCCTGGAGGAGTTACTTGACAAATTACTATTCCTTGCTGTTAACGGTGATGGTAAGCTTGTCTCGTTCGACTTGTTGGCACTACAGGATTCACATCATTGACTGTAGATCCATCATTTATCTCACATTTCCTTCTCACATATCGAAGATTTGCAAGTCCTTGCAGTATTTCGTTGGCTGCACAGAAGCGAATGCGACAACTTGACAATTCGACTGGCGATCCGATATTTGCCAGCTACGCACAGATGAGGTATCGCAATTTTACGAGTTGCAAAGTTATCGTCCTAACATGCCGGTTGATTTTAAGGATATGCCACCTACTTGAAACCTGGATCCAGGCGTATCCACAAGACTTCGCCGTTCTGGGGGCCCCTGACGCCTTACACGCGCTGGCCAGGTCGATCTTCGGGAAGACATACCTCCTACATTGTGGTTCTAATTTTCTCCCTTTCCTTTCACATCTTCCCAATATCATAGACACGGATGCAGCCTGGGCTCTAAAATCCGAGATTCCTGTGGACGAGAGCGAGGACCTATACAGCATATCAGACGGAGAGGAGGAAACGTTGGTCGTTGAAACCGAATCACCCTCTACGCAGTCGTTCGTTGGTGGCTCGCTCAAACGACAATTTCCCTAGTGCAGCGAGCGTCAGGGAACGCAAGTCAAGCTTGCCGCTTAGCGCGATGATATCTATACCGTCGAATTCGAGTCACAGCCAAGGAGATGCTCAAGATATGTCTCCGAAGGACCTCCTGAACAAGCTAAGGAGTAATGCCCAGACTCTGGCTAATTTTGATTGCTCTGCGATTGCGGAGGAGATCACGCGAGTGGAAGTTTATTAGGAGTGAAGTTATTTCCATGAATATCGAGGTTAGCATTAGCTACTATACCGCGATTGCCATGATCATGATCGACCCTTTTGCAGAGCCACGGGCACTGGTTTGCAATATTACCCTTCATGCCCGGACGCAAAGACCCCTGAGTTGACTCAATATGTCTCGATTTAATGCTATCTCCCAATCACCTTGCTGATTGGTAATTCCCCGTTGCGTGGGTGGGTGGGCCGATGATTAAAGCATCGTTGATGGTTTCTCCCGGGTTGGTTTCTTCCCATACTATGTCCCACAACAAACCGATGGAGCCGCGCAAGGCAGTAGAGTTGTATATTCGTGGATATCTGCGCACGAGCTCCCGCCCATTGAACAATTACTCATGCCCTGCGTTGCTTTTGTCGCTGGATGAGTCAACATACTCCTATCTACCAGGACGATTGAAATCATGAAGAATTTCAAAAACAAGACTCCGCGATCACTACAATGGAATCTCTTGTCTTGGGATGTTCTTCTTCGACAACGCGGAAGGCTCATCATGCTATCGTATGGCACTCTTGAACACCAAAGGCGCTTGTGTACCAGCGCTGTAAGTGTGGTGACTTTCATGACAATAGCTTGATCCTCACCTCTTATTAGGGAGGTCCATGTGTCCGACCTTATCCGTGCCCATGAAGGAAACTCCGATGTTAACCTGGATGATCCTTCAAAAATCCATTGGGGCAATTTAGTATGTTTGGTCGGTTTATTCAAACCACCACCCGCTGCCAGATACAGTGCCAAACAAATC
>JABBWB010000361.1:0-40306 GCA_016628085.1 Suillus occidentalis
TCAGGCTATCTTAATGTCAAACACTCAGTCCTGCAGCAGCCATTTGTACAGTCCAGCTGTCTTTGACGTTCAGTCCCTCATGGATCATGCAGATATTGTCCAGTACCTAGACATCAAAGCCACTTCTCTATCTTCTAACACCCCACTGCATTTTGACCAATGGCTCGTCAGTGCGTGTCCCACGCAACTATACTTGGACCAGCAGAACTGGTAAACGCTCAAAGCGTGGGAATTTCACTTTCCCATCCTTGCCTTAACCCAATTTTTACAATTCACTTTAAACTTGATTATCATGTCATACTTTCCCCATACCCTTTTCAGCAACCAGTGTTCACTTCAACGTTCTTTAGGGTTTATTTTGCCAGTGCACGATTTTGTTTTGAAGTCTTCATTTACAAGGCATATGTGTCAACAGCTACCTTTGCCAACACTAGACCGGCCATTATATAATGCTGGTTCACAATTATCAACTTGGTAAGTCCTGTCTCCCATCTCCTACCATCTCCCATAGGCTCAATTTACCTTTTATCACCTTGCCATAGAAGTTCATGTCTCAAGCAACAGTGGAGGGTGTCTCTGAACCTCCAGCTTCATCACAGTCACTGATGGTGGCGACGTCCGAGAGTGCTTGTCAGAGGTGGAAGATTGCTGCTTTGGAAGAAAAGCTACAATCACTGGAGGCGGGGCATGAGGTCAAACAAAGGTACAAGTGCCATTTGCACCTAGTTCTACTCATTCACTATCATTTCCAGAGAGATAAACTATTACATGTCAAAAGGAAGGGCCATTCGGTGTGTTGTTACACTATTTGATAACATCGAAGACTTGATATGCAAAAATGATAGGAGATGCGAGTTGGAAGAAGAGGATGAAGATAGGACTGTTGAGTAAGTCTTCTTTGCCCGTGCTTCATGATTGTTTATCACTGGTTCATCATCTTAGCCAGGATCATCTTCAAGTTGGGTACATCACCCTTAATCAAGCTCTCCCGTGGTTTCACTCAAAAGCTACAAACATGGAGCATGAAGATTACATGTACATGTTAAAAAAGATGTTCTCTACTATTTCAATCTCTCTACCTTCTGCTGAGTTGTTGTCTAGCTTAGGCAGGGGGCCGATAGCACTCGAGGGGACGACACCTCGAAACTCAAAGGCCTTGTTGCTGATTGGATTAATTGCGATTTGAAGCCTGCTCTTCCCATTGACCCCAAGGATAAATACTGCCGTGGTTTCGTCAGCGACGTGTGTGGCAGGCTACTTTGCCCGACCGGGCTAGACTGGAATAGCCCAGTGTAAGTATTTTACTGAAGATCTTGCCTGATACTAACTATCTGCTAGCATTAAAGCAGGGATCAGGGATTGTGTTGACAGCTATGTTGTGACAGAAATGTCATGGCCGGCATTCCTGTATGAAAAATACATGGCGGATCAGGAAAATTTGGAGGAGGGCCTCTTCAAAAGCACTCTTTTGCTTCAGGTCAGTCATTCTTGAGCCGCTTGATAATGATCTTACTGTTGGCAGGCTTTCAAAGCTATATTCATGTCACCCTCCTCCGCCAGAGATGTTGCTGGTGATGGTGACACTGCCAATATAATTGAAGCCAACCGTCGCGCTAAGAAGGACGTCTATTCTAGCAAGAAAGTTAAGACACATGTGGCGCAAATCATCAAGATGCACACTGTCACGCCCCGTTCAATCGCATATGTATCATGTCAGGTAAGTAGTTATAGTTTTTCATTTTCCTGCAGAATTACAATATGCGATAAGTTATGGTTTGCATTATCTTCAGTAACCTCATGGCACTCGGTCGATGGTGACTTCGACTACATAATATTTTGGAAGAACATCATAGACTTCTTCGAAATTGCCCCTGGTCGAGCATCACAACAAAAGGTCAAGCGACTCCTGGCATGGTGGTCAAGGTGCATCTGTTACATACTCAATGGTCCTCAACTAATCTTCATTTCCTAGGAAAATCTTTGGAACAAGTCAACGTGCAGAACTTACTGAAGGTGTGAAGGCCAGGATGTCCATGAACACTCTCGCAAAACAGAGAGCACAACAGGATGATGCCCTTTTTGATTCAGAGTAGTAGTGGTCCATCCATTTACAATATCGGCATCCCTTTTCCTTTGATATATCAACACTCGATAACATAGTAACTTGCAATTTTAATTTGATGATTGAATCGTATCTGTTCTTTGTGAGACTATGGAAGTAAAGCACCTGGGACAGCATCCATGATGCTATTCACACCTCATGGACATGTTATATATATGTAAGACAAGTTAAGCTACAGGCTTGCATCTTTGTGCTAGTATTTTCAAAAGTTGAATATTGGAAATCTAGTGTGACAATGGTATTGTATGTACTCCCTACTTTATCGTTCCGCTCAGAGAAACATGTATATACATGTGAAAGCACGGAAGTTCCTACTCATCACTCTGCTTGTAATGCAGACAGTATACACGTGCGATGTGACCGAATGAAAAGTAACATCAGGAAGACGTTCTCTGCCTATGCACATGGCGATAATCTTCAGGGTACGCTCGAAGTTGACAACAAGCGCCCCATTCATGAGTGTTGAAAAATTTGAGGAGTTCTGTCAGCCTATGCATGCATCTACAATTGCCAGTCACTGGGTACTCACACACGGCCGCATGAACATTCGGACATAGGTGAAGGTTGATGCTTGTCGGCTTGAGCATGCAAAAGTCCTGAATGTGAGAGGTCAGCAATCGCAAAAGCAGAGCGGAATGACATCGTTACAACATCTAATGTTGACCAATAACAACTTTTTTGTTGAATGAAGCAGCTAAACCACTGAGATCACGAATGCACAGACACAAAATTCCTCTCGTACGGTGCAGAAACACTTATTTTTGTTCATCGGCATGGCGCAATATCTAAGGTTCTTGAAAGATGTTAAGTAAGGTACATAAGTGAACTATTACTCACCGCTTTCTACTTTCGTGCCAGGGTACTAAACATTAAGGGCGCTATATTAGTGTGATGCTATGACTTCTTTTTGACTGAGTAACAGCATGACAATGTGCAGTGTCCATGACTGGCTATGGCTTCTTATTGACTTATCGCAGAGTATGTGAGAGGGTCCTCAAATGGGAAGCAAAGCATCTGTGCGAAGCGTGGCCCTAGGCCGTGAAGTTCTCTATGAAGTGACTGTGCAATAAGCACTTAGTGACTGTGCACAGTGTAGCGGAAGGGCCGAGAGTGATAAACACAGTGTCTGAGTGAGGCATGGTCCCAGGCTGTGGAGTTTTCTACTAAGCTGCCGCACATCAACTAAGCAGTATCAGTCCATAGGTATGACTTCTTGTGATGCAATCACGAACAGCGTACCACTACTAGTTGTTATTCACCTAAATCAGATCGGCTAAGGGCTCAAAACATACTATAGAAGATTTTTTTCGCAGCTTGTAAGCACATGCTGCGCTGTTGCAAAATGTACAACTTATTCTCACCAATCCACAACTGATATATAGCTCCCAATAATCACCCATATGAATAAGATGACTTTGATAGCTAAAGTAGGGGGGCCAAGTAAGGCTTTCTGGCTAGGCAGACACGCTCTGGCTTTCTAGAAAACATAAACTTTAGCTCTTAGTTCCAAATATGTTAACTTTACTTCTAGAGTGGCAGCGCTGATCAGTCTAGGCTAATGATCAGCTTATGCTCCATATTTTCTCTCAGCCCGAGCGCGAGTGATATCGCAGTGAATCCCGCATAATAAACTTCTGTAGGACAACCATGAAGTGCCCTTTGTTGGGATCCGACAAGTCTGAAGGCACGAGATGCTGAGGTATGAGGTACGAGCGCAGTGACAGATCCTCCGAGTCAAGTGTTTCAAAGTGATATGTTATTTTTCTTTTCATTCCTATTCTACCCGCTACTTCAGTATGATAAAATGACCCGTCAGGTCTCCATAACATCTCAGTCCCCATAATGAGACTGAGATGTGAGTACTTACAGTTTCTGTACCATTTTCTTACAAACTCACAAGCCATTTAGATAAACTCTTGTTCTAGGCACTTGATACTTACAAGAGTCCCCGTAACGAGACTGAGATATAAACTCTTGTTCTAGACTTACCGTCTGTGTGCTCGCCTCTACTCGCTAGAGGTTATGAGCCCTGACATGGCCATAGAATCTATGCTCCCTGGTACCAATGCCTCATTGGTCAACATCCCAAAACTGACCGACAATGGGAGTAATTGGATCACCTATAAGGAAAGAATGTTGACAGCGCTAGGTGCTCGAGGTCTGATGCAATATGTCGATGGTTGTGCAGTAGAACCTGTACCATTCATGATTAATCCAGCGATGAGCAGCATGATGAAGCCCGATGGCTCCACGCCCACGCAGACGGAGATTGACGAGTTAGATAAGAAAATCGACAAGTACTACCAGAAAAACTCACTGGTAAAGCAGCACATCTTCAGCATGATATTGGACCGACTGCTGCTGTGGGTCCAAAAGCTCGAGGTGGCATCTGTCATCTGGTCAGAGGTTTGCAGAATCCATGAGGGCAAGACCGAATTGGTCCAGATTGATCTGCGAAGATGCTTGCATGAGACAAGGTGTGACAAAGGAGGGGATGTAAAGACTCACTTTGCAGAACTCCTGAGACTCAGGGAATCTCTAGCTGGAATGGGCGCAGCACTGGACGATCATGACTTCCAGGCCATCATTCTTGGTTCCCTGCCTGAGTCCTATCACCCTCTACTCTCATCCATTAACGCCGCATCCAAATTGCCCAAAAACCACTTACCCCATACGAACTCATCAGCATCGTGAGCGAGGAATACAAGCACCATCAGATAACAGACCGTCATAGCACGAAGAAGGGCTCCTCGAGTGCATTCTCTGCTAAGGCAACCCATACCAAGGGTAGGACTCTGGCGACCAAGAGCGAGGCCAATGATAAAGTCACCTGTTTTAATTGCAACCGTAAAGGCCACTATAAGTCAGATTGTTGGAGGCCTGGCAGTGACAAGGAAGGCCAAGGGCCGAAGCAGAGGGCGAGAAGAGGAGGACGTGGCCAGAAACACTCTGCTAATGCTGCGTCTAAAGACCAGCCTGACTCCCACAAAAACTTCGCATTCACATCGTCAGATCTCACACACATTGCAGAGCAGCTGCAGGTGCCCAAGGAACATTGTGGAGCCATCATTGATTCTGGTGCAAGCACGCACTTCTGCCCTGATCGAACGAAGTTCAAGAAACTTCGTGTCCATTGAGCCGCAAGACATTCATACGGCCGATGGAACAAAAGTTCCAGCTATTGGGAGAGGTGACGTTAAGTTAGAGCTACCATTGGGCAACAAATGCACCAGTATTACCCTCCGCAATGCTCTATACGCCCCCCAAATGGCCTTCACCCTCATATCGACGAACCAGATCACAGCCGCCAGTTTTGCGGTCCATTTTGAAGGCACCATGTGCCGTATCCTCTCGCAGGGGCCCAAACATTGGGTTATAGCCGAAATCCCTCAGGCAGAGGGCCTGTACACAGTCTTCGCATGTCAACAACACCAAGCTACTTTAGCCAAGGCCAAACTCACTGTATACAAGCTTCATAAGTGCCTGGGCCATGTGTCTCAGCTCGGCCTCCTTGATGCATTGAAAAAAGGCTTGATGACCAGTGTTGAGGTGGACTTAGAGTCCAAACTGGAGTTCTGCGAGGCATGTACCAAGGCAAAGGCAACATGGCAACCATTCCCAAAGGAGACTGAGCACCATGCCAAGAAATATGGAAACACCATCCACACAGATCTGTGGGGTCCCGCACGAGTGCAGAGTCTGGGCGGCTGTCAATACTATATGAGTTTCACTGATGATTATAGTCATCAGACAGTTGTTCATTTCCTGAAGGAAAAGAGCCAAGCACTTACCTCGTTTAAGCAGTATGAGACCTGGCTGGCCCGACAATGGGAAGATGCGTACATTAAGACATTGCGATCTGATCGGGGAGGGGAGTATTTGAGCAACGAGTTCGACAAGCACTTGCTGTCACAAGGCATTGAAAGACAGCTGACAGTGCATGACTCACCTCAGCAGAACAGTGTGGCTGAGTGCCTCAACCATACACTCGTGGCACATGCATGCGCCATGCTCCTTGTGCGAAACTTACCCATGTTCCTGTGGGGTGAGGCCATCAGCTACACAACCTGGCTCAAAAATCGCTTACCATCGCAAGTTATCCCTGGCCATATGCCCCACAAACTCGTCACTGGTCAGTGTCCCAGCCTTGAGCTAGCCCATGAATTTGGCTGCCCCATCTTCATCCATCTCTCAGACACCGGGAAATTGGAGGTGAGGGCTGAGGAGGCTGTCTTTGTTGGTGTGGATCACCAGAGCAAGGGGTATAGGGTCTATTGGCCGAGGGAGAGGAGGGTATCAGTAGAACGGAACATTGTGTTTGTCCCAGAACAAATGTCTGGCAGCAGATATACCGGATGAGGGGGAGTCACACCCAGATGCAGCAACAACAACTTTGGCTCCTGCACCAAGTACCATCCAGCACGCCGTGCCCCCCACACCTACAACTCCACCTAGACCACCCATAGTCCTGGAAACCCCACCGGCTCCTTGCCCAACACACGTCACTTACCCACCAGGCTACTACAGCGCCCTTAACAATGGCGCGCTAGCAGCCCTATCAGCCGAAGTCGAACCTGAGGAGGAGTTAGTAGATGACAAACCACACAATGAGAGACTCACTCACTTGTATGCCCTGGCCACAGTGGAACCAGAGCCCACACTCCAGCAAGCGCTGAATGGACCAGACGCTGAGAAGTGAAAGGAAGCTATTGGATATGAGCTGAGTCAGTTGGAGAAGTTAGGCACATGGGAAATCATTGATGCACCTGTGGGCATAAACCTAATTCCTTGCCACTATGTCTTGGCGACCAAGTATGGGCCAGACAGCGAGAAATTAAAACTGCATACTTGGTTAGTTGCTAACAGTCGTCGCCAACAGTATGGCATCGACTACTACAATACTTTTGCCCCCACCTCCAACATGTCCACCATATGGACCGTCCTTGCAAAAGCTGCCGAGTTAGACTGGGAGATACACCAGGTCGACATCAAGAGCGCTTACCTCTATGTGGACGTAAAAGAAGACATCTATATGCGGGCGCTGCTGGGATACCTCAAGGATGGAGATGAGAGGAAGGTGCTTAAGTTGAAGAGGAGCTTACTGGGTCTAAAGCAGGTGGGATATGAGTGGTCAGAAGAGTTAGCTGGAGTATTCTCAAAACTCAGCTTCACGCGTTCACAAGTTGACCAGGCAGTTTATTTTAAGTGCGACACAGAGGAACACACCGTCATTATGGTCTCGGTGGACAACATGGTCGTCACCTCAAATCACATCTCCCATATCCACCGCTTCAAAACTCAGCTCTGCGACTTCTTTGAAATCTCTGACCTTGGAGAGCTCAAATGGCTCCTAGGCCTCAAAGTCACACGAAATCAGGTCAACCGGACCATCACTCTATCTCAGAGGGCATACGTTGACACCATCCTGGAGTGCTTCAACTTAACTGAGGCAAACGCTGCCCCAACGCCCATGGATGCTGGAGCCACACTCTCAGAAGGCCAAGCCCCTGCTATGCTTGCCCAGGTCAAGGCAATGCGAAATGTACCGTATCAGAGGGCCATAGGTTCACTCATGTATGCCACTACCAGCACTCACCCCGATATCGCATTCTCCCTCGCAACTCTTTCACAGCTTATGCGCAATCCTGGAATCCCTCATTGGGAAACCACAAAACGAGTGCTACACTACCTTAAGGGTACCTGCGACTATGGACTGACGCTCAGCAGTTCTAATACTGGCCTAGAAGCATATGCGGACGCTGATTGGGCCTCTCAAGGCCATCGCCACTCCATCTCCAGGTACATTGTCCTGTTGAATGGAGGCCCCATCTCTTGGAGCTCCGGAAAACAACCCCTTATAGCTCTCTCAACCGCTGAAGCGGAATACATCGGGCTGACGACTTTAGCACGCAAGATCATGTACCTGCAGCTGCTCATTGGAGAGCTGTATGCACCCATCACTATCCCTACCCCCTTCTATTGCGACAATCAGTCAGCAATTGCACTCGCAACCAACAACAAGTTTCATTCCCGAACGAAGCACATTGATCTATGCTATCATTTCATCCGCTCTCATGTGAAGAACGGCACTTTTGACCTCATCTATTGTCCTAGCGAGGAGAATGTTGCAGATGCCTTTATGAAGCCTCTGCCCCGCCTGCAACTGGAGAAGCTGAGGGGGATGATGAAGTTGGACTGCGCTCGAGGGGGAGTGTTAGGATCCCACCTGTGATTGGGAGAAGGATATATCTAAACTGGCTTATTAGCCAAAAACCCTGATACATCATCTAGTTTAGTTATCCACTGTGGCACTGTCCAGGTTGATACATCCTTAAGTGGATCCCAGCAGTAGCTTTTATATACATTATTCCCAGTATATTTTGTATTTTTGGCCACCTACCTCTCCATGGTATTCCCACACTTCATAGCTCCGCATTTTAGGCCACCTACTGTGGGAATTTCCCCACAACACCAAAAACATCGCCCATTTTGGGAATCTCCAAAATATCAGTTGTTCCCACACCCTTCCCACCTTACTGCAGCTTCACCACTATACCACAATAGGTCCCCCCCCTGTATCTAAGTAGTAGTTTCGTATATATGTATAATATAATATAATAGACCGCATTTTTTCTCTATTTATGTGCCTGGTCCTCCTTTAGGGACCATTCAACATAGGATAGGGTAAAGAACACTTTCGCATTTTTGCCCCTTTGACAGGGAAGTATTCTATAACATTCAGAACATCTTTATAAGCATATATGAAGAGATTCCTATCTTTATTTGACCCTATGAAGCGTCCAACACTAATAGGTACAGTGTATGTATAGGAAAACACAAAACAGGTTCGCATTTTTTGGTTTCTAGCTATATGCACTTGGAAAAATGGTCCCCAACATCTATTCAATAGTAAGAAGAATGTATCAGGAGCTCAGGACCATATGGAAAGATCTTGTTGTATAGTGCATCCCTCCTCTCCTAATGGTTCACTCCCTATAAAAGTTTTTCCTGTAAGACTGGACCTTAATTGAGTCAGGGAGTTTATTTCTATGTATATTTGGAGTAGATGTATCATACAGCTAGCCCAGGACACGCATAGGATACTTCTATAGGAACAAAATGATAGAAATTCGCATTTTTGACATTTTTGAGGTCTTTTAGTATCATATCCTTGTATCTATGGTCCAATCTGTTCATGTATCATCAGTAGTATATTCAAATATGTGTCTTAGGTTAAGGATCAGCTAGATATAAGACAGAAATAAATTCAAATAATGTAAAGGGATTTTCTATTGATTAGAGGCCTATATGATAACAAAGCCTCTGATAAGTGATTAGAGACCTGGGATTCCTCCCATATATGTCCCTCATGATATGACTAAACCTTTAGAAAGATCCATGAATGATTGACTGAATGACAGGCAAAATGACATATGTGTGAAAAGTGACAATTGGCATTTTTTGATACAAAGTCACATTTATAGCTGATACAGGTCGAAGATTTCATTAAAATTAGGTAGGATAGATAATAATCTACCTCAGGAACCTATGGTGCCTACTGCCCTGAAGATAGAGGATGGGTGGAAGGGATGTAGTGTAAATATGTGTTGACCTAGCATTAAACTCCCTCTACTGCTCAACTAACTATTTTCGATGTTTTGGGTCTTTGAGCTTTCTCACACTCAATTTCTTATCTATTTCACTTCCTCAGTATTTCATTCTTGTTGGATTGTTCTGTAAATTTGTGAATATGATCTTGAATATATTGTGAATGTACTCCAAGTTTCTGATTATTAAATTTCGATGTTTTGAAGGTATTGATCCCTTATCAGTACAAATAGCAAGCATATACAGTACCCCAAACCTACAACCTATTTTGAGCTGATCTTTGTCATTAAAGTAAGTATATATACTATTCTAATGATATATGAACAGATTGAACCATAGATGCAAGGATATGTACTGAAAAACATCAAAAGGGTCAAAAATGCGAATTTCTATCATTTTGTTCCTATAGAAGTATCCTATGCGTGTCCTGGGCTAGCTGTATGATACATCTACTCCAAATATACATAGAAATAAACTCCCTGACTCAATTAAGGTCCAGTCTTACAGGAAAAACTTTTATAGGGAGTGAACCATTAGGAGAGGAGGGATGCACTATACAACAAGATCTTTCCATATGGTCCTGAGCTCCTGATACATTCTTCTTACTATTGAATAGATGTTGGGGACCATTTTTCCAAGTGCATATAGCTAGAAACCAAAAAATGCGAACCTGTTTTGTGTTTTCCTATACATACACTGTACCTATTTATGTAGGGGGCTTTAGAGGGTCAAATAAAGATTGTATTATGTTCATATATACTACTATCATGTTCTGAATGCCCTAGAACACTTCCCTATCAAAGGGGCAAAAGTGCGAAAGTGTTCTATTCCCTACCATATGTTGAATTGCCCCTGGAGGAGCAGGCATACAAATGAGCAAAAAAAGCGGTCTATTATATTATGTTATATATATATATAAACTAAACTACTACTTATATATGAAGGGGGGCCTATTGTGGTGTGGTGGTGAAGCTGCAGTGAAGTAGGAAGAGTGTGGGAATAATTGATATTGTGGAGATTCCCAAAATGGGCGATGTTTTTGGTGTTGTGGGGAAATTCCCACAGTAGGTGGCCTAAAATGCGGAGCTATGAAGTGTGGGAATACCATGGAGAGGTAGGTGGCCAAAAATACAAAATATACTGGAATAATGTATATAAAAGCTACTGCTGGGATCCACTTAAGGATGTATCAACCTGGACAGTGCCACAGTGGATAACTAAACTAGATGATGTATCAGAGTTTTTGGCTAATAAGCCAGTTTGGATATATCAATATGACAGTATGGGCTGGGGATCCGACAAGTCTGAAGGCACGAGATGCTGAGGTATGAGGTACGAGCGCAGTGACAGATCCTCCGAGTCAAGTGTTTCAAAGTGATATGTTATTTTTCTTTTCTTTTCATTCCTATTCTACCCACTACTTCAGTATGATAAAATGACCCATCAGGTCTCCGTAACATCTCAGTCCCCGTAACAAGACTGAGATGTGAGTACTTACAGTTTCCATACCATTTTCTTACAAACTCACAAGCCATTTAGATAAACTCTTGTTCTAGGTACTTGATACTTACAAGAGTCCCCGTAATGAGACTGAGATATAAACTCTTGTTCTAGACTTACCGTCTGTGTGCTCGCCTCTACTCGCTAGACCCTTTCCTCTGTAAGGCCTTTGATGACAATGTGATCCCCCATAGCAGAGTTATGTTGATTCTTGTTATTCTGAACTATATATCATTATACATGTTCTTATCAAAACTTCCACGGTTCACTGATGTCAATGCCCTCAAATCTTCAACATGTTCCTGGGCTGTGCAGCTTGTCATCACCTGCTGCTGTGTTTAGAAGCCTGTAAGCTGCAGTGCTCATATTCTTTCTTCTGATGGACTCCTTCCCCCCCGTCCTCGATCGCAGTGTCTTGCATCGTCATGATGAACCAATCTTGTCATGGCGGCAATCTCAGACACATTCACACTTTGCAACTTGCTTTATGTCGTGCGAAAATGTTCGATACTCTGCTGCCTTGTCTGTACAGATGTTGCCTGCTCTCCCTCCTCTGGCTTCCACCAAATTTGAGCACCGCATCTCGAAATTCGAGGACCACACAATAGGTATCCGCCAGGCGAATGATCATCCCACACCTGTCCATTTTTCACAGCGGATTGAAATCTCGTTGATTCTTTCGGATGAGAAAGGTCAGGTATTCGGCAAATTCACTGACAATTCATTGTTTCCCTAGTTCCTTTTCTATTTTCATGTAGATTGTCAAGAATACCAATCTTTATTAGCGGAATGAAGATCTGCATAGAGGATCAGAATCCTTGATCTGTTGCATGGCTGGGAGCGAAAGTAAGCCATCCCATATTCAGTCTATGTTGCTGATGCTTTCCTGCAAGGGCACTATTGTCGTCTGTCGAAGTACCGTGGCAGTTTTCGATTTCGCTTACATGACTATCGAATATGCGTCACGATCATACCCACTGAGTATCTACGCCAATTAACTCTATCGTCGAAACAAGACACTCTCTGTGAAATCAATCCTTGGCCACACTGTGAGGTTCGTGATTCTTCCGGTGATTGCTGCATATCACACATCATGCCACAGTTGAAACATTTGAGAGGTACTGAGCTTGTTCCAATGTTTCAAACTGAAGACCGTTTAACGTCGCTTGGCAGATTCTGTCCCGCAGATTATCGTCGCAACGCTACAACTGCACGAGTCGGATCGGGGTATCTCAGCTACACCAGAGTGGACTATGTATTCTCTGAATTGGGATGAATTATGCGGCTGTGGCATAGACGGCTGGTGAGTCGCATTGCCTATTTTTCCTTACTTTAGCTCTTGCTAATATAAATGCACAAGGCGTTGATTTGATGAGAGCGCCTTCTTACAGGATTCAATCCTCGCCCGCAAGACAATTTGGTTGCTGCGCATTCGAGAATTTGCAATTCAACGTTGCTGGTATATAGGCGTTCAAACGTTCACCTTTAGCATGCTGTAATTTGCCGGACAGCACGTATTGCGGGAAATGAGATGGGAAGGCATACTTCAAATCGGGTAGCTGAGAAAGATGTTGATGGACGGACTGGTGCACGAGACGTGCAATAAAAGAACTTGCATCCAGAACATGTTGCTAGGGACTTTGTGTGATTAAAATCGAAGTTAAAGGGCATCATTGAAAGCAAACCGAGATCGAGAGCGCACGCCATGAACAAAGATAATATTGTAAATAACCAGATGCTAGTGTCAATGCCTACCTACTGCACGCGGGGAGAGGCACAGCAAAGGAAAGAATGGAATGAGTCCGCAATGGAAGGGGCTGTTACTGCGCGGTTGCTGCAACTGGTGCAGTAGTAGGAACAGTAGGTGTCGTAGATGTTGACACGGCAGCAGGTGTAGTCTGCAGTGACGACGATTGGGTTGAGACTGGACCTTGCGATTGGCCTTGCTGCTGCGTCGGTTGTGCACTGCCGTCAGTGCGTTGATGATCACATACACAGCAGAGATAAAGCCCGATGTGACCCAACAATCGAATGGGGCGTGAATGAGGAGTACCAGTAGACTGTTGGTGCGGATGAACTGCTTGCACTCGCTCGGCAACAAATAATACCTGCATAGAGCTCATGAGACGCCAGAGGCTGATACCAGAGAGATACGTACCTCCCTGTCCCGCATGGGAGCCACATTGACAACATGAAGACGCGTTGCAAGTTGTGAGAGTTCTGTTTCTTGGTTAGTGTGATGTTGAGAGCAGAAGCGTGAGGATAGGAGACCCATGAGGGCATTTGGACGTGAGCGCGAAGGTGTTACCGTATGAGGTTTGGTGTCTTCGCTGTCGAGTTGAGAGCGAGGGAGAAGTGAGGATAGGTGAGCGAGGATGACATGTAGATGTAACCGCGAAGATGTGGAGGGTTGTGGGAGTTGGTTTGGCGCGTCATTTTCAGCTGGAGAGCGGGAAATAAGTGATGACAGACGAGCAAACGGTGCACGTGGATAGAATCCTGAGAGCGTGAGAGGTTGAGAAGGTTCAGCACTGTCGGGTCGAAAGTGATGGAGGAGCGAGGCCAGGCGAGCGAGAAATGCACTTGCAGAGGAATGAGGGTGAACACCACCCGTTGGGGACGACTGAAAGCACAGAGGTCAAAAAAGGAACTCGATGAATGACGATGATCACACACATCATCATTGGCCCCCACGCGGCCACAAAACCGTAGTGGGAGCTCATCGACACCCCCATACTCGTCGTGACCTCGCGTAGCATCAGCCTGGAATATTGCCATTATGATGAATGGGAAGGCTTGGAAACATGTCACGTACCTGCAAAAATGACTCGTCACTGAGCGAGGAGCGGGGGGTGCGCTGTATTCCTGGCTTGCCTTGAGATGTCCGTTCGAGTATGTCGTCGTTTGGCTCAGCATCGTGGGGTCGAAAGCGGTGGAGGAGCGAAGCCAGGCGAGCGAGGAGTGCACTTGCAGAGGAATGAGGGTGAGCACCACCCGTTGGGGACGACTGAAAGCACAGAGGTCAAAAAAGGAACTCGATGAATGACGATGATAACTCACATCATCATTGACTTCCATGCGGTCAAAAAACCGTGATGGGAGTTCATCGTCACCCCCAAACTCATCGTGACCTCGCGTAGCATCAGCCTGGAATATAGCTGTTGTGATGAATGGGCAAGCTTGGAGACATGTCACGTACCTGCAAAAATGACTTGTCACTGAGCGAGGAGCGGGGGGTGCGCTGTATTCCTGGCTTGCCTTGAGATGTCCGTTCAAGTATGTCGTTTGGTGCCTATCAGTAGATACTGTCAGCGACTGAGAGTGGGTGAAATTTTGGCACTCACGATATTAGTATCAGTGGACAGTAGGCCGTCGAGGCCAGCTTGTTTGAGGATGGTGTTAATGTCCCACGCGTACGCGTTTTTGTCGTTACAACCAGTGACTAGCACTCGTCCATTTGCAGAAAAGGCTGCGCACTCCACGCTTTTTTTGTGCTGGAGGGGTGTACCGATTGGAAGGTTTGTGTCGAGGTTCCATAGACGCGCTGTGTAATCATCTAATGCACTTGCGAGGAGGCGGTTGTTGGGAGACAAGGAAATGGTGTTGACAAAGTTTGCGTGACCTTCCAGAGTGCCAGTCTGCTCCCAAGTGGCTGTGTCGAATATCCTAATCGAGCCATATGAACCGGTGATAAGTTTCTTTCCATCCCATGTCCAGGCCAAGCTGCAAACTATCCAATTGTGTATGAGTGTTTCGATCAGCTTGCCCGTCTTCGCATCCAAGATATGTGCAGCATGCTCCTTGTATCCTCCTGTCGCAATTTGTGCATTATCGGGCGAGTATTTCACCGTGTACACATCCTTGTGCCCGGTCTTGATTTCCAGGATTGTTTCTCCAGTCTTGGCATTCCATACTCTTGCCGTCCCATCCCAGGATCCGGTCACTACTCGATCAGCACCTGCACTCCAGCACACTGACGTCACTCCCCGAGTGTGCCCTGTCCATCTTTGGACGACCTTTCCAGTCTCGACGTCCCACAACTTCACTTTCCCATCCCAACATCCGCTGGCAATTGTCTTCCCATTTGGAGACAATGCCATGTTGATGACTGCTGTTTCCTTTTTTTCATCATCTCGCCAGTCCTTGCCTATCTGTGCGCCGCTCTCCAAGTTCCATAGTCGCAGTGAGCCGTCCAGCGAACATGTCATGATCCGTCGTCCCCCGGGCAGGTGCACAACACCTTGCACCCAGCTGGTATGGCCTCGCATCTCCTTGATGGATGTGACTTCTGGCGTCTGTTGCTTCCTGCTGGTCTGGGAAGACATGGTCGGCGCCAGAGGCCTCAAGTATTTGGAGATCTATGCGAGAAGCCTCGAGGTTCTTTGAATCAAACCGAATTGTCTGGCAACGGCAAATATTTTGGTGAGTCGATGTGCCTATTTTCTTTAACTTCAGTTCGCGCTAATAGAAATGCACAAGCCATTATTCACCAAACAGTCTGCTTATAGCAATCACCCTGAAGTCAATTTTGGAATTGTGTGAATTGCCAGTGTAATTCAAGAATGCGCAAGAGATTTTTGCGGGGGTTAGAGTCGAGGAAGCTGAGCATCTGTTCTTTCAAACTGTCTTTTAATCTTCATCCCATGCGTCATCCTCGTGTTTGCTAATTGCTGTGTAGATGAAGCGCTCAGGTTCGCAACCGGCGTCGTACGCGACTTTCTATATCGATTGACTATCTCGATGGTGGCGACTACCTTCGACGGGGATCCCTTTCAATTGCAGATGCTTCTTCCTGCTTATGTTCGAGCTCGATGTCTTCGAATTTTCGACATGCATGTTTCCGGGCTGTGCAGCATGTCGTCACCCGATCCTGTGTTCATAAGACTGCAAGCTGTGGTGATATTCTTCCTTCTGATGGACTCCTTCCCCCTTGTCTTCGATCCCAGCGCCTTGCATCGCCATGATGAACCAAACTTGCCATGGTGGCAATCCCAGATACATCGACACTTTGCAAACTTGCGTTTTCAACCACTTCAGGACGACGTAACTGTACTTCCTGCGAACATCGTTCGACACTCTGCTACAGTACGTCCAGCCGTTCCCTGTTCCCTCCTCTGACTTCCGCCAATCTATGCGCACCGCCTTTCGAAATTCGAGGACCACACAATGGCTTCCCACCAGGCGAATGATTATCACCAAGTTCAGCCATCAGTCTACGCATGTCCATGTTTCACTCTGGATTGACATCATGATCGACGCTTGCTTGATCTCTTTCGGATTAGAATGCTTCATGGTGGGTCATGTATTCGGCAAACTTGCTGATGACTCATTGTTTCCCTAACCCCCTGTATATTTTGAAGTGGATTGTCAAGAATAAGCAGACGAATCTGCTCCTGATAGCTTCCTGTTACTAGATCTTCACTGCGCAGGATTCCCTCTCAATCAGCGAAATGAGGATATGGATAGAGGATCAGAATTCGCACTCTGTTATCTATTGCATGGCTACTCGCAAAGTAGGTTGTTTTGTATTCAGTTCATGTTGCTAATGCTTTTCTGCAAGGGCACGGTTGTTGTCTGTCAACGATACATGGCGGTTTTTCAATCGCTTGAAAACTATCGAGTATGCATCACGCGTCCGTTCCCGCTGGTCCTTACAAAAAAGAGGACGATTGTCGACTGGTTATTTGATCATCGATGGGCCACGGACTGTGTGTATACTTCAGAATCTGCAACATCATGATGTGGGGCGAATATATTCCACGGACTTCTCGAGTTATGGAGGCTTCAGCAGATGATCATCATGGAACCGTGACACTTGAACAAATTCAGCAAGCGTGCCTTCAGCTGCACGAGAATATACGCAGCTAGTATGTTATGTGTTTTATCTTGACTATTCAAGCCACCCATACTAATTTTGTTTTCTCAGTGCGTGGTAGAGGGTTACGATGCGTTTGCTAAGCACAATCAGTTGCAATCTCATACCTTTCCAGCACACGCACCCCGGGATGCCCCAAATCGTTCGATATGAACCAAAAGCTTAGGGCCGTGGCGAGACTCATGACGGCTCGTGCACCTTCACGTCTGTATCCACGATGATCTACCCCCAATGTTCAGAGGCCTGTGGGCAGGCGAGATTTATTACACAGGTTGTCATTGAGAACTCGGCACACAATTATGGGGAATTCCTGGAGAACTGGGCAAGGTGAGGAATTCATGAAGCCGCATTTCCAAGGCGCGTCCTTACTCCTTCACTATAGCATCAGACAGTCAAGTTGGCATATTGGCAGACAAAGGATCAGAGCAGGGACAGAAGTGGTACGGGATTCAAGTTAAACCGTGCAAACGCAAGTGCAGACGGCGACTAAACATGGTTTCTGATACATACATCTACCGCTGCTCGTAATGAAAGACCGATGTCTATCTATGTTCAACATATCAACTTGAAGTCCATCCAGATCGCCTTCCGTCCACAGTAAAAACTGTACTCTTAAGCGCATAGAACTCCCAAATCGACTAGTCACCTCGTACAGTTCAAACACCACATCATGAAATTTGGAACGACGTTGAACATCAAACTGGACTGCCTGTGGATGAAATCTCTGACAATGGAATACACATGAGGGCGCTAGAGCCGTATGTGCACCTGTCTGTATGCCAGAGATGGAAGTGCATATGCGTGGTGAGGATAGCGAGGACGATGAATTGAAAACTGCACGTAAGTACATGTTGGGGTGTGCCATTAGTAGAGATTTACAACAGGATAAAAACGCGTACTCTTGGAACATCGCTTGGTATCCGTCCTGTGGGCACGGAAAATTAATGACTCGGTGATAGATGAATTTGTGGGCTCACGCACATGGAAGAGCTGCAATGCGAGGACGTTCACAGCCGAGGAAAACTTTTGGAGTATTTGATGAGCATGAAAAATGACCTAAGAACATTGACTCACACAGACCGCATACATAGTAGAATATGTTATGCTTCACAAGGACAGTGTACAGATGGCTATTGTTTGACCGCCGGCTCTGGAAGCGCATATGAGCGTAAGGCACAAGAGACCTGAAAAATGTCAATCAGCGTGTGTCTGTGTAAACTCTCTCCTGGAAACACACCAATTTCAAGCCCAAGAATAAAAAAACTCGATAGCGTCAAATATGTTGCTCCTTGGGATCACTGCGCACTGTGGATGGTCAGAGAGAAGATGGCCAGAATAAGAGGTGCGAGCTCACTCAAATGATAGCTGTCATTGAACACATACTGCACGAAATATGGGTCAAGGCTGGGGTAGGCTGGAATGAGGAATAGTTTGTCAAACAGTCTATATCGATGGTATTACATGAGCTTGGTTGTGAATGACTCCGTTCTAAGCATTATATGTTAGTATTTCAGACCCGACAGACAGAGTGGACTGTAACTTGCATGGAGAACCAGTACGGGACGTAGCGTGCAGAATAGCAATGACGCAATGAGGATATTGACAAAGGCAACAGTGCATAATCCATGTATAATGGCCACTCGCTATTAACACATAGTTGAGGAGGGGCCGGTGTCTCACTTACATGTTCCAAATAACGGCTTTGAAATGTTAGAATGATGAAGCAATGTTGAGAGTGCGCCTGACCACCAGGGCATCCAGGACGTCACGACGTCCTGACATATATAAATGCAAGACAGTAACAGTACCTTACTCATTTTCTCTTCCCGTTTTCAACCGTATTCTAACTCTATTCTAACTCTATATAAGACTACGAACACGCGCCGATGCACCTCAGTCCCTTTAACCGTGACTGAGGTGTGTATCATATTTTCCCTCATTCTTATTCCATTATACTCACTATATACATTAGCCTCGTACTCTAGGTTCGTAGTACTACACTGAATGTTCAGTCCCTTTAACCGTGACTGAGCCTCGTACTCTAGTTCTCGTCTCTCAACAAGCAACAACACCAATGTACTCTCAGGCCTCAGGGATGGCAAGACCTGACAAGATCCCTCAGACATCGTGCGAAGAACATCACTAGGTGATAAGACCCACCTGGAGTTAGGACGACGGCGATGCTGTATTAGCGCATGAACGGAATGGAACACAAAGCATGAAGATCGATGGCAAGCCTACCATTGTGATCAGTAGAACTTTTGATCGGCTCTTGCTAACTAGGTTTTTCACATAAGTCATGATAAATCTGTTGATAGGGAGGAAATGTCTGCCCATATGTGATGAACATATAGACCACGGATCAAAAGAGCATCGTTGAAGTCAAACGAGATCGGGGAGACATACATGACGTGAAAAAGTTGAGAAAATATTTGTTAAATAACCAGATGAGATAGGTTTACATGTGCTACAGTGTTAACGCCTATCTGGTGCATGCGGGCGAGAGGCACAGCAGAGAAAAAGAGCAATACGAGTGCGCGATGGAAGGGGCCATGGCTGTGCGGTTGCCGCAACTGGCACAGTAGCATGAATACAACAGTAGGTGTCGTAGACGTTGAGTGGGCGGCAGGCGTGGCCTGCAGTGACTTGGGTCTATACGGACCCTGCGATTGACCTTGCTGCTGCTGTGTCGATTGTGCACTGTAATCGGTGTGTTAATGATCACACACACAGCAGGGAAAAGCCCGATGTGACCCAACAATCGAATGGGGCGTGAATGAGGAGGGCCAACAGACTGACGGTGTAGACGATCTGCTTGTGCCGGATCAGCGACATACAATACCTGCAAAAAGATCATCAGACGCCAGAGACTGACACCGGAAACATACATACCTCCCTATCCCGCATTGGAGCCACCTCGATGACATGAAGACACGTTGCGCATTGCGAGAATTCAATTTCTCCGTTGGCGTGAGGTTGAGAGCGGACGCGTGAAGACAGGACAACCATGAGGGCATCTGAACGCGAAGGAGTTACGGTGTGTGGTTCGGTTTCTTCGGTGTTGAGTTGAGAGTGGGGTAAAAGTGAGGATAGGCGAGCGAGGAGGGCATGTATATGTAACCGCGAAGGCGTGGAGGGTAGCTGAAGTTCATTTGGTGCATCATTTTGTGGTGGAGAGCGGTGAGTAAGTGACGACAGGCAAGCAAAGAGCAAGCGTGGATGCAATCCTGAGAGCGTTAGAGGATGGAAACTTCAGCATTTTCGTGGCTAAAGCGATGGAGGAGCGAGCGATGAGTGTACTTGGAAAGGGAGGAAGATAGGCGGCGGCACCACCTGTTTGGGATGACTGAGGGCACAAATATTAGGACAAGAACTAAGAATCAGAAATGTGATGACGCACATCATAATTAGCTTCCATGCCGTCAAAAAACCGTGGCGGGAGTTCATCATCACCCCAAACTCGTCGTGACCTCGCGTAGCATCAGCCTGGAATGTTGCTGTTAGTATAATGAATGACAAGGGATGGAAGCACGTGAAGTACCTCCAAAAATGACTTGTCGCTGAGCGACGACACTGAGGAGCGGGGTGTGTGCTCTATTTCTGGCTTGCCTTGAGATGCCTAACAGCAGATGGATGCTCCCTCCAACCTCAAGCTTAAATGACAGACCCTTTGATCATCATTGAAAGGAGACATGGCGTTGGCTCGTCCGGGTGTGAACTCTGCGAACATCCTGTCCGCTTTGACGAGTATCAGTATCTGAAAGCATTCCTCGTCGCAACAGTTAGCGTTATCGAGTCCGATGCAAGTCAGAAAGCAATATCGATGAAGTAGCGAAAGATAGGAAGAAAAATATGTAAGTAAAAAAGAACAGAACACAAATACGAAACAGTTGTCCATTTGATACAGTATTAATGACCATCAGCGTGTGCAGGAGAAGCACAACAGAGGAAAAGAACAACGCGAGCACGCAATGGGAGTCGTTGTGACTGCACGGTTGCTGCAGTTGGTGGAGTACTGCCAATGGCAGAAGCGGGTGCCATGGACGTCGAGGGAGCGGCAGGCTGTGATGAAGATCCTTGGGTGTGGACCTGGCCGTGCGCTTGGCTTTGCTGCTGCTGTTGTGATTGAGTTGCCTGGCGAGGAGATGCACAGCAGAGAAAAAGTACGACATGAGCCCACCATGGAATAGGCGCAGATGTTGCACCTGGTGCAGTAGTACCTGTAGCGTGCGTGCGTCGCTGCGGAGCAACAGCTAATGGCTATAGAGAAATGATCAAATGTTGTGATTCAATTTGGACGAGAAGACATACCTTTCTGTCCTGTACTGCTGCAACTTCGACAACACGAGGACCGCGAGAGAAGATGGAGCGGGTTGAGCGTTGCTGAAGTTCAGTTGCTGCATCGGTATCGGATCGAGAGTGGTGGAAGAATGACGAAATGCGATTGAGAAGGGCTTGTAGATCTGCAGAAGAGGGTGCGAGAGCACGGCGAGGGTGGTATGCGGAAGAACGAGTATGGGTAGTGGAGGACTGAGAATACAGATGTTGGAACAAGTAGTCAAACATCTATGAAGACGACTCACCTGGGAGCTATTTTGCACGCCATCGAAAAAGCCTGGTGGTATTCGACGGGCTTGGATAGGTGGAAGTCGGGTAGCATCGATCTAGAGTGACGAGGTTAGAATCGTTGAGACGAATAAGAAACTCGTCACATACGCCCTTTAATGACTTTGGGACCTGCGAGATGGAAATTAGTATAGCGTTTAGTGTGAAACCAGGATATTCACATCAGATGGAGGTTGAAGGAGATCTTCAAGACCAGCTTGTTTGAGAATGGCGTGAATGTCCCATACGTACGCATTTTTGTCGCTGCAACGAGTGACTAGCACCCGTCCATTTGCAGAAAAGGCTGTGCTGTATACCGCACCCTTGTACTGGAGAGATGGTTCGACTGGGAGGTTTGTGTCGAGATTCCATATTCGCGCTGTACTGCCATCTGATGCACTTGCAAGTAGACGGTTGTTGTGAGACAAGGAGATGGCGTCGACAGAGTTTGTGTGACCTTCCAGAGTGGCGATCTGCTCCCAAGTGGCTGTGTCGAATATCCTGATCGGGCCCCTTGACGCGGTGATAAGTTTCTTTCCGTCCGATGTCCAGGCCAAGCTAAAAACAATATAATCGTGTTTGAGTGTTTTGATCAGCTCGCCCGTCTTCGCATCCCAGATTTTTGCAGCGTGCTCGTTGTAACCTCCTGTAGCAATTTGTGTGTCATCGGGCGAGTATTCAACCGTGTACACAGTCTTGTGCCCGGTCTTGATTTCCAGGATTGTTTCTCCGGTCCTGGCATTCCATACTCTTGCCGTCCAGTCCCAGGATCCGCTCACTACTCGATCACCACCTGCACTCCAACACACAGACCTCACTGCCTTCGTGTGCCCCGTCCATTTTTGGATGACCTGTCCCGTCTCAACGTCCCACAACTTCACTTTCCTATCCTCACTTCCGCTGGCAATTGTCTTCCCATTTGGAGACAATGCTATGCAGTATACTCCTGCTCCCTTTTCTTCATTATCTCGCCAGTCCTCGCCTATCTGTGCGCCGCTCTCCAAATCCCATAGTCGTAGAGAGCCGTCCCACGAACATGTAACGATCCGTCGTCCCCCGGGCAGGTGCACAATACCTTCCACATTGTTGGTATGGCCTCGCATCTCCTTGATGGACGTGACTTCTGGCGTCTGTTGCTTCCTACTGGTCTGGGAAGACATGGTCGGCACCAGAAGTCTCAAGTATTTGGAGATCTATGCAAGAAGCCTCATGGCTACACCACTCGACTTAACCGTGGTAGTATACGCCAGGCTGGTCACGAGCCTAAATGTGCCTATCTTCTTTCACTTCAGCTCGCGTTAATAGAAGTGAACAAGCCATTATTCACCAACCGCCTGCTTGTAGCAATCACCCAGAAGTCAACTTTGGAACTGTGCGAGTTGCGGGTGTAATTCAAGAATGCGCAAGAGATTTTGCGGGTATTGGAGTTGAGGAAGTTGGGCATTTCTTCGTTCAAGCTGTCTTTTCATGTTCGTCCCACGCGTCATCCTCGTGTTTGCTAATTGCTGTGTAGACGAAGCACTCAGGTCCGCAACCGGCGCCATACGCATCTTTCTATATCGCTGGACTCTCTCGATGGTGGCGACTACGTTCGACGGGGGTTCCTCTCAACTTCAGATATTTCTTCCTGCTTATTTTCGAGCTCGATGTCTTCGAATCTTCAACATGTTCCCGGGCTGTGCAGCTTGTCGTCACCCGCTGCTGTATTCAGAAGCCTGCAAGCTGTGGCGCTCACATTCTTTCTTCTGATGGACCCTTCCCTCTTTGTCTTCTCCCTCCTTGTCTGCGGTGCCTTGCATCGCCATGATGAACTAATCTTGCCATGGCGGCGATCTCAGATACATTGACACTTTGCAAACTTGCGTTTTCAACCACTTCAGGACGAAGTAACTTTACTTCCTGCGAAAAACGTTTGACACTCTGCTGCAGTACGTCCAGCCGTTCCCTGTTCCCTCCTCTGACTTCCGCCAATCTATGCGCACCGCCTTTCGAAATTCGAGGACCACACAATGGCTTCCCACCAGGCGAATGATCATCACCAAGTCCAGCCATCAGTCTACGCATGTCCATGTTTCACTCTGGATTGACATCATGATCGACGCTTGCTTGATCTCTTTCGGATTAGAAAGCTTCAGGGTGGGTCATGTATTCGTCAAACTCGCTGACGATTCATTGGTTCCCTAACCCCCCGTATATTTAGAAGTAGATTGTCAAGAATAAGCAGACGTATCTGCTCCTGATAGCTTCCTGTTACTAGATCTTCATTGCGCAGGTGAAATAATCAGCGGAATGAAGACCTGGATAGAGGATCAGAATCCGCATTCCGTTATCTATTGCATGACTACGAGCAAAAGTAGGTCGTTTTATATACAGTTCATGTTGCTAATGCTTTCCTGCGAGGGCACGATTGTTGTCTGTCAAAGATACATGGCAATTTTTCAAACTCGCTCAAAACTATCAAGTATGTGTTACGATCGTACCCATCTACGCCAATGAACTCTAATCGAACAGGCACTCTGCTGAATTAGTCCTTGACTATCTTTTGATGTTCTTGATTTTTGAGAGGGTTGGTGCATAGCGCGGTTCGTGCCACACTGCTAGGGTCGAAACATTTGCATTCGAGAGGTACTGAGCTTGATCCGCTGTCACAAGCTAGGGAATAAAGATCACCGAACGTCGCTTGGCGGACTCCGTCCCACAGACTTGTAGTCGCAGCGCTACAACTACACGGTTGGATCAATTCATCTCAGCTACACCAGATCGTGGACTGTATATTCATTGAATTGGGATGAGTTACCCAGCTGTGGCACAGATGGCTGGTGAGTTGCAGTGCCTATTTTCCCTTACTTCCGCTTTTGCTCGAAAATTGGTCTGCGACTAGGTCTCTGTGATCCGATTTCCCCAGGTCTTGGTTCAGAATATTGATGTTGGCCTTGGGGATGCCTCGCTTTGGACAGCAGTCTCACGATTCATTTTTCGTTCTCTGCAATCCTAGGACTGGAGCACAGGGGCTGGTTCATTCGGAATCGGCGAGCGTTGGTTGTCCACCTTCGATGACCTTTCAGCGCATTTTTGCTGGGGCAGCAGCTCGGCGGAGAATACAAAAGCATTGCATCAGATTGCAATATTATAGCATGTCAAGGACTTGGCCTCTGTTCGCAGTATGATGAACGCTAGAAACATTGTAAGACAACATTTTGACAGGACTTCGAGGGTTAGTGTATGCAATGGTAGTTGATGGGCTTAAACAGTGGTGCACGCACCTATCCACCCAACAGGAATCGAGATCACCTAATCGTTGCGTACATTCAGCAATGACGAAGACGTTGAAACGGAACACTATTGTTTTAAGCTTCAAGCATTGCTGCGTAGTTCCACCCTTCATTCTGTATTTTTCTGTTGCAACTGTTAGCATTATCGAGTTTGATGCATTGCATGAGTCTCGCGACGAGGAAATAAGATTGATGAAGTAGCAAAAAACGTGAAAAATAATATGAGTGTGCATATCCTACTTCTGCATTAATGACCATTGGCATGCGAAGGAGACGTGCAACAAATGAAGAGAACAAGATGATCAAACAGTAGGATAGATGGTAACTGCGCAGTTGCCCCTGTGACAGTGTTAGTACCTTGAGCAGGTGTGGTGGACGTCGAAGTGAAGGTGGGTTGAGGTTGCGACGACAAGGTCTAGATGAGCCACTAGCTTTACTGCTGTGGCCGTGACCGCGTCGCACCATGCAACACCTGAAAAGAAATCATTGAATTACGGCGATTAGAAATTTACGATGAGAGATAAATACCCTTCTGTCCTATCCTGTAGTAAATTTGACAATACATCAGGAAAACGTCGAGTTCCTTTTTGTCCCTTCATTTCCTTAACAAATTTACCAAGGTGGCTAAGAAGAATAAGCACTATTAAGGAGTAATTTTGTATTTAATTGTATTTATTCTAAGGCATATGGTGGTTGCAAGGAGAATTAAGTTGTATTAAGTAGACCATGCAAAATTTTCAAAGAAAATCAAAGTTGTAACCCTTGTCAAGGGTAGTCTATCCATCGTCTCATGACATTTTTTGGTCAAGATCCTAGTGAGTTATAAGCAAAATACTAGAATGTGGTGTGTTCATGAAAGTTCAGGCACACAAGTTATATTTAGTCACTAGTACTTGTAGACTCGTAATTTTTTCTAAGTCCAATGAATGTGGTATATATTTCAATTGCTGCCTACATATATACAAGGTAATGTAGTCTACTGGTAAAGCTGCTTGACAGTTTGAACATTGATCATGTGATCTCAGCTGGGTCAGCTGTATGGTCGAGAGTTCAAACCAGCTCAATGGTAAAAAATAAAGTGCACTTTTTTTTTTTTTTTGGACAAGCGGGTTTATTGTCTAGCTACTGACACTGTCTAGTACTAAACAAACGCTTATAGCGGTACCTGAGTACCGGTCTGAGGAGAAAATGCGCTTACGCACTCCCTACTGTATGGTAGGGGTGTGTGGGACTCCGTGAGCTACCTAGGTTACCTCGGTCTGCGGGGGCCTGGGTAGTTTTATACCCACTAAAACCTCAGGGGAAGTTACCCAATTCGCTGGAAGGTGTATATTTGGTGTGATTATTTGTGACCATGTGGAGTTGATTAGGTCTGTGTGTTCTTGCGTTCTTCTTAGTTTTATTGCAATCACTCTGTCTTGTTGGAGTCGGTCATTGAGTGTTTTAATCCACCTTTTTGTTATGTTGTCTTCGTCGGGTGAGGTTCCTTGTATTACTCTGGTGCATCTCAGGGTCCAGATTAGGTAAGCTGATTCGGATATGATGATTCGGAGTAATCTTGCTGTGCCTTTCTTTTGTGCTATCTTCTTCTTATCGTTTGGGTCATCATCGTTACATTTATGTGGTATAGACAGTGCACCACATCCTGTGATGGTTCCAATGGTCGGTTCTGGCCAAGGGATTATGTTTGTCGGCCATATTCGTTCTGCGAGACTCCAGACTAGTTTTCGTGCGGGACAGTTACATTCGGTGAGTATATGCGCCATTGACTCTATGTCCTCGTTGCATGTGTGGCATTGAGCTCTGTGTTCATAGGTTGGGATATTGGACCAGAAGTCACCTATTTTGAAAGCGTTATGGAGGGTTTTGAAGATGAACGTTTGGATTTTCTTTGGTAAGTCTTTGTGTCTTCTTGCTTGCCAGATTGTTTTATCAGATTCTAAGGTGTTCGTTACTTTCTGGATCGCGTATCTCGTGAGTTCTAGGAGGTTGGTCGTTGATTGTTTGTGGGCGAGCAGTGACATTGAGATGAGTTTTTTGTAGGCTAATGCTTGGGTTATCGCGGTGAGTTTTGTTCCTTGGAGGTCGTATTCTGGTGGTATCCGGGTATCAATATGGTCATATTCGTTTTTTTGCGCTCCTGTTTCTGCAAGAGCATCTGCTCCATCATTCCCCTCGTTGTTACTATGTCCTTTAATCCATCTAAACGAGGTTGCCGCTGATCTTATTCTCAGGTGGTACACTGTTGCTCGGAAGAGGTTAGCATTCGCTTCGTTTATCCAGCCATGGTCTTCCCAGTTGTGTAGGTGGGTGTTTAGGCCGTCAATTACATATCGTGAGTCAGTAATAAATGTTACTGGGATTAAGGGGCTGACATTTTGTAGCCCTACCAGGATGGCGGCGATTTCACCTGCCTGGTTAGATTGTGTCTTTCCTGGGACTCGTATCGCTTTGTTTGATGGGTGGTCTCTCCCAAACCAGACGCCACTCCCGCACTTTGCGTCCTCTTTGCCATTGTTGATACACGATCCGTCTGTGTAGATGTTGATTTGTGGTTCTGGTAGGCCTCGGTTTGGGCGTGGTGGAGGAGGGCGGTGTGCCGGTAAGTGAGAATTGACGTTGGGGTTTGTGAAGATTCTGAAACATTCTTTTAGGTTTGTTGATTCAGTTACAGACGGGTCGAAGACTATGTCTCCTTGTCGTCGCGATATCGCTCGTGCATTCTTTTCCTTTCGATGATGGGTTAGCGTCAGGTTGTCGTTTGGGGGGGGTATTGAGGGGGTTGAACTTTCCTTGTAGTTTTGTGAGTATTGTTGTTGCGGTTATCACACATTTCTGAGGGTTTGGGCATCCTGCAGCTCTATCTGTTCTGCACTCGTTACATGCGCAGTTGCTTCTTTTTGTGTGGTTTGCATTGGTGGGTCGGTTTTTCAGTTTCATTAGGTCTTTTACTGATTTGGTTCCATGGTGTTGTTGTAGGCAGGCGTCTCGTAGTTTGTTATAGGTTTTGGGGGGGGCCCCTAGATGTAGCCATGCGGGGAGCTGTTGTTTCAGTTGCGTCGAGAGTTTTAGAGGTGCGAAGCTCATGTTATACTTTCTTGCCGTTTTTAATAGTGATATTATTTCCTTCGGTAGACGGTTAACACGTGGGCCTTGTGATGGAGGGGACCAGGATGTTAGGAAGGAGGTGATGTCTGTTGGAGTTCGAATACCCTTGGGTCTCAGTGTGTTTATCAGTGCGTCTGTTATGAATGCCCATGCGGGGCGATCTTTTGAAGTATTAACGTATGCGCTCAGCCAGGTTATGTCAATTGCTTTATTTCGTGCTGTGATGTCGAGTATGGCTAGACCACCATCGTCTTGGTGGGTTTGTAGTCTTTTCAGGCTGATTGGTGAGGATTTTGCGTCATTCCAGATGAATTGCCTTATAATTTTCTCTAGGGCCGTTTCTATTTGTATAGGCATGCCTTGCGCTTTGGTCAGAAATTGCGTCATTCCGCCGACGAACATCTGTATGATTAATCTTTTCCCTTCTAACGTCAGATGTCCCTTACTCCATTTTTGTAGGGTTGTTTTTATTTTGTCAAGTATTGGCTCCCAAGGGGTTGCATTGTCGAGTTCGTTCCCTATCCATGCTCCAAGGGACCGGATAGGGGTGCCGTCTTTGGCGATTCTGATGGAGGGTTCCCATGGGTCTTCATTTTCATTCAGCTTTCGTGTGGATACCACTC
The DNA here is from genome assembly GCA_016628085.1 of Suillus occidentalis. NCBI lineage: Eukaryota > Fungi > Basidiomycota > Agaricomycetes > Boletales > Suillaceae > Suillus > Suillus occidentalis. Next base: position 28,714 of record JABBWB010000361.1, read on the forward strand.
GGGCTCTATGTTCACTTGTGCCTATAGGTAAGATTTCTGTTTTTTCTAAGTTGAATTTTGCGCCTGATGCCAAGCACCATTTGTGTAAGATGTTGTTCAGGTCATTGTAATTGTCGCCTTTACGAAGGTATACTGTAGTGTCGTCTGCATATAGGTTTACGATGATGCGTTGTGCAAGTCCAGGTATGTCATAGCCTTTTAACTTTTCAGAGTTGTGTAGTGTGCAAGCTAATGGCTCTATAGCTAAGTCGAAGAGAAGACATGATAAGGGGTCGCCTTGGCGGACCCCTCGTGTTACTTTGAAGGGTGAACTGAGGAAGCCGTTAATGGCTACCTTGGTGTGTGCATTTTCATATAAGGTTCGGACTGTGTCGATGAATCGTTTTGGTAGGTTGAATTCTTTTAATGTTTCTACGAGGTAGTCGTGGCTAATCTTGTCATAGGCCTTTTCTTGGTCGAGGGCTACGATGACGCCATCCTCTTCCATGAGGTCAGCGTATGCCGCCATCATTTGCGATATTCTTATCGGGTCAAAGATTGATCGTTTTGGTATGAAACCACTTTGATCTGGGTGTACTAATGGGTGTATTATCTTGGCGAGTTGCATTGCTAGCGCTTTGGTGAGTAGCTTGTAATCTGTATTCAGTAGTGTAATGGGGCGGTAATTTTCGATATCTGATTTATCTTTCTTTTTGTATAGCGGGCACATCCAACCTAATGCGAAGTTGGATTCTTTCTCTAGGCCATGGGTTTGTATATCGTTGAGGACAGTGGTGAGTGTTCTTATTATATCAAAGTTTGGTTTTTCATTTGCTTCATTTTGTTTGTGTCTTTCGTGTAGGGATTTCCACGCTTCGTAAGGAATCCCGTCTATTCCTGTGGCGCTCCCGGCTTTAGACGAGTATAGTGCTTCATGTATGTCTTTTTCTCTGAGTGGGTCATTGAGTGTGCAGTTTGGTGCGTTTAGTTTTTGTTCGTTTGGTATTTCGTTGAGGGTGTCCCGTTTGGCATTTCTTCTAAGTAGGCTGTCTTCCATGTGTCGGCCGAGTTGTTGCAGGTTTTCATGGTATTCCTTGGCGATCTCTGCCATCTTTTCAGACTTTGTCGTGACTCTGGTTGAATTTGGTATGCGGAGTCTGTATATTATATCTCTTGGTGTTTTGGGGTTGTTGACTTTTGTCCAGTATTTACTGATCATTTCTCCTTTTGTTGACCATAGCGCTTGGGATTTAAGGTGAGATTCTTTGTATCGTTTTCGTTCGAGTTGATCAAGTTGTTGTTCTAGGATTATTTTGTTTATTCTTGTGTCGGGAGAGGTGTCGATATCAGGCGCATTTGCTGAGGTACGTACGTCTTTCTGTAGCTGCTTGATTCGTTGGTTGATTTTCGCTATGTGTATTTTAGCAGTGTGTTTGGCCTCTTTGGTCTTTTTTTTTTGAATTGTTCCCAGCTTGTCTGGGGGTTATTATCTATTGTGCGGTTCTCTTCAAGGTGGTTGTTTTCTATTTCGTTTTGTAGTTCTATGCCTAATGATTCTATTTTTTTAAGTAGTTTCGTGTCGGTCAAGATTCCTATTGGCCAGGACCAACGTCCTTTACCTATGTGTGGTAGTCCTGGGGGGGCATAGCGGGCAGACACTAGGTTGTGGTCAGTGGGTATTTGGCATTGGTGAGCCTTCCAGTCTGAAACACTCTCTATGTGAGATGTCGAGGTATATATTCTATCTAGGCGTGACAACGAATTTGTGTTGCTATTGAATGTGAAGAGGCGCGTGTTTGGGTGAGTGTGTCGCCACGTGTCTTGTAAGTTAAGGCTTGTTCTAAAGTTCCTTAGAGCGCTAACGGCTTGTTCGTTGTCGAATCTCGCGGGGGCTCTATCGAGTGGGTCTTCTGTAATATTGAAGTCTCCTAGCATGAAGTCTAACTCTCCTAGGTTGTTATTCGTCCATTGTTGTCTTATTGTGTCCCAGAACATTGTATGGCTGTTGTGGTTATTGGGCGCATAGATGTTGAGGATGGTGATTGTTTTTTCGTTGTGCCATTTGAGGGACAGAGCCGCTGCTCTCCCCGGTATAAGTACTACCATTTTCGCGTCTGTTGTGTTCACCATTTCTTTATTCAGGACAAATGCTATGCCGGCGGAGTTCCCAGGGCGTGCTGGGTCTTGGGAGTTGAGTACTAGGAGGCGTCTCGAGTAGATAGCTGCGATTTGGGCTTCATGGTCATTTAATAGGTGCGTCTCTTGCAGACATAGCACTCCAATTTTGTTCTCTCTGACTGTCTTGTTTATAGTTGCCCATTTCGAGATTGGGCTCGGGCCTAGTGTGGGTGATGCTCGTCCTTTGACATTTAACGTGGCTATGATGATGTTAGCGCGTGTACGTTTTCGTGTGTTGGTGTACGCTTGGTTTGCGTTAGCCTGGTGAGGCACGACTGGGACTACGCCTCCGAACTCCCTAGGTCCGTCATTTGGGGGCTCTCCGGCGATGGAAAGAGACCTCCCTCTGGACCTGGGGAGGCTTGAACCATGACCGAAATGTGAACCGGGGGGGGAGGGGGGGGGTGTATTATTATTTATATCAGTAGTCGGATGTACTTTACTCGTTTTGCGACTATATACGAGTCAGGGATAGTTTGCCCACTACCTGGGGGACCATGTGTGACACGTTCGAAATTGTTGGTGCCCTTGACACTTAGAACTCCTACTTATGAAAAACTTCAGCCTCTCGGCACGGCTCGTCCAAACCTAAATAGGTTTCCGTGTTCTGGTATGCACCATGCTTGGGAGAGACGACTCTCGCTTTCCTGTCTCATTTCCACGATCAGTATATTTGGGCATCAAGTCATAGGATTCCGATTCATGTCTCAAGTGAATCGGTCTAGCATCACGACAATTTACTTTGCGATAGTTCTAGGGACTACATATGCCAAAAGTGTCGGGCGGATTTAATTTTCTTTCGGGTGGGTGTGTTCAGGATGAAACGACTGTGTTTATAGGATGTAAGGTGTATCAAGCTATGTATGTGTTAGGGAGTGTTGACTTTTCGAGGGATGGGGTGTTGTAAACTGAGTGGGGATATAAGGGTCAGGTATTTGACAGCTAGTGATAGGTATGTGCATGCAGGAGTAGTTCATGGGATCTACATGTTTCGTCCTGGTCTCCCACCCTTCATTCTTCCAGACTGTTTCGACATGTTATTACTGTTGTTCCTGTTTCCCACTGTAGGGCCATTCCATAGTGGGATGTTCGGGAAAGGGCATAGGCCCCGCGGGTGGGCAAGCGAGTGACAAATAGGGCACAGGGATAGCGCGACTGCGGTTCCACAGCCGTCGAGGCCTGTTGGGTAATCTAGGATGCGGAGGAACCCTCTAAGTTCGGTCCATGTTTTCGCGTCACTTGATGGGCTCGTCGCGAAGATGTTGAAGCGCGGGACCGAGAGACCACCTGTGATCTTAAAGTCTAGGTGTTCGACTTGGATAGATCTGATCAGGTCGTGGGTGGCTTTATACACTAGCTCTTCTTCCGTGATTTCGCTCATTGAGAACATATCGTTGATGCGGTGTCTGTTGTCATCATGGGCCCAGACGTCTGCGACCGCTTTTTTAACAATGTCCCTGTTTGGGGTTGTGAAGCCGGAGAGGCAGAATAGCAACTCTGGTGGGTGGGAGCAGTTAAAAGGGAGGGCTTCAAAGGTGATGTCCGTTGCTGCCCAGATGCGCTGGTTTAAGATAAGGCTTCGTGTTTCATCTGAGACATTGTGAATTAAGAAGCCGGATGGGAAGTCTTTCGAGTCTCTGCCTTTCTGAGGCTGGGGGGGGGAGACTCGCACTGGGAGCGCGTCTTGGTGGACGAAATTAGCGATGATGGCTATACTAGCCCGGATGCGTTCAGCGATGACTGCAGCTTTTTCGAAGACATCTTTGCCGGTTTGGTCAAAGACTCGGACCAGGAACTTTGGGTGTTCCACCTGGAACCAAGCAAGTAATACTCTATTGTCGAGATGGTCGAATATTTGCGCGGAGTGGGCCATATGGATTCTCGGGAAACCTCCAATAGGGGTGGGTGTGAACTGGGGTAAGGAGGTGAGGTGGTTAGGAGCGTCTTGGCGCATGACGGATCTGTTCGTCTCTGCTAAGGCGAGGTGAGCGAGGATGTTTTCCTCTTCTGCCGTTGTAGCATATGGGGTAGACGGGCTGGTAGGGGCGCTCATGTGCTGGTCATCCTGCGTGTTGCGGGGTGCGTGGATAGAGTCCTTCAGTTCACTGTGGGTGGTGGACGGGGTTTCTTGGGGCAGGGCAATGGTTGCCGCTTGGGTGGGGAGAGCGTTGACACGTGGGATAGGGTCTGGGATTACGCGTGGGGTTGGGGTGGGGGTGTCGGGCGGAGATTGTGGCGAGTTTGGGGAGGGGGGTTCTGGGATGAAGTTGTGTGGTAGATCCATGTCATCGTCTTCAGGGAGTATATTAGGGGGGAAGAATTTTGGTCCAACGCGGGCAGATTGAGATGATGGTAGACGTGGAGTGTTCGGGTAGGGGCGGGATGTTAGGGAGACGGTTTTGATGGATGTGGTTTCCTTGTCTTTCATCTTCTGTTGGGCAGGGTTGTGCAGGTCAGTGTGGGGTAGTTATAGGTGACTTATTATCTCAGTTTCAATCCGATGATGGGTTGGTGGTGTCGGTTATTACCTCATGGCCGAGCTCATGTTGATGCGGGTATTGGGGTCGTGTTGGACTAACTTCGAGTGGTGGTGAATTCTCAAGGTTTTCTGATACGGGTGAAGGAGGGCTGTGCGATATTAGTTTTCTTCTGTCGTTTTACGTTGGGGCGTTATTGTATTCCTTATGATGGGTGTTATTGTTGGGGGCGGTGTAGGCTGTTTGCTCGTATGGTGTTATGACGTGTCTTGTGTTTTCGACAAGTTTTCTTATTCAAGGGCATGTAGTTGTGTGGGTTGGTGACGGGTAATGTGGATTTCATTGTGAATTGGGCCAGGTGCTAGCTGTGAGCTCTGATGGCTCTACCTTGCCCGCAGTTTTTGCGTGGGAAATTCTGACCATGGTCGTGGTTCGGAATCAAGGGCCCCCCTAAAGTGCACTTTTTGATATCACTTTGACCAAACTTTGACTGCCTTAACGTCCTTAGACAAGGAAATTTCCTTGTCCTAAGTCAAGGGACCTACTTATTTCAACTTATTTAAAATGTGGAAAAACAGCCTTTATATTCCTTATTATGTGAATTAAGGCATATAAGAAGCAAATAAGGGACAAAAAGGAACTCGACGTTTTCCTGATGTTCGAGGATGGCGTGAACGTCCCGTGTACGAATTTTTGTCGGCACAACCAGTGACTAACACCCGTCCATTTACAAAATGGCTGCACATTCCACCTTATCTCTGTGCTGGAGATGCGGTTCGACTTGGAGGTTGGTTTCGAGATTCCATAGACACGTTGTTGTGTCATCTGATGCGCTTGCAAGTAGACGGTTGTTGCGAGACAAGGAAATGGTGTTGACATAGTTTGGTCTGTTTCCAAGTGGCTGTGTCGAACATCTTGATCGGACCATGTGATGCGGTGATAAGTTTCTTTCTGTCCGATGTCTAGGCCAAGCTGAAAACGATCGTGTTCGAGTGTGGTGATCAGCTCGCCCGTCTTTGCATCCCAGATTTTTCCTCCGCCAATGAATCCTCCTGTCGCAATTTGTGCGTTATCAGGCGAGTAAATCACTGCCCACACCTCCTCATGCCCAGTCTTGATTTTACATAGGTGCAGGATGTCAACGCAAATATCATAACAAGATTGACGATAGAACTGAAATATCCGAGAGGCCATCAGTGAATTGATGAACAAATGAAAATGTTATTTAATGTAATATATAGTAGAGCATCCCAACAATCTCTGTATATCTGCTGACCGCTTTCACATGTTAATGTTTGGCATTCTCGAGATCTCTTCAATTTTGAAGCACAATAGCTGAGCAGCAACATTTGCTGAATGATCTCTTTTATTTAAATGAATCTAAGAAAATATAAATAGGCGCAGGTTCACGAGGTTCAATACGGACAGATATTGAGAGGGAAAAGAAAGCAGGTTGCGGTGCGTGAAAATGAAAGATGCTGTGGTGATGTTATCAGTGGTGCATGTCCATGTCGTTTGGGCCACAAGCAAACTTACAGTTTGCTTGCTCAAGAATTAAGTTTGTGTTAGACTTCAGATGCTATAAGAAAAATCTGGAGGTCAAGCAAAAGAAAAAAAGGTGTTCCTTGATTAGCAATGGCACATCGAGTACCTGCGAAGGTAACACTCGAGCCAGGCGAACCACAAGTGCCATGATTAAAATAACATGCAGGATATTGAATTATTGTCTGCTTGACATCAATTGGGGATCCGTGTGAAAAAGAGTTGCCTTTGCAGAGCAGCGGATGCATTCAACCTGTGAGTGACAAACCAGCTTTTGTCTCGCTTTGACTTTTTATGACATCTGCTTGACATGATTAGATTTCATCATTAATGGGACAATTTTTCAATGAGTGATGAAAGCAAGTTCATTCCAGAGAGTGTCAACATGCTCACCGTGCGGCTGACAATTCATTCATTTTCTGCTTGCAGTTTTGATGCCATCCTCCCTAGATATCGAGTGACTGGGAGTTGTATTGCGCTTTGGATACATCACAAGATGTCGTAGTCTTGTGCGGGCACTGTATCTTTATGTTAAATTGCCTTAACTCAGTACTTGACGGTAATAGGCCATAGATCGGCTCAGTACTTCACTTACTGTTCAATGTATTTACAGCAAGATTTCCAAAGTAAAAACTCTATGTCCTGTCATTAGCGCGAAGACCAGAAAATACACATATCATGATGATGCCGCTGCATCTTTCGAATTCGTACCATCGGACCTGAACAGTGCTATTAGCGTGAATGCTAGAATAAGGCGGAGATCACCACATCGAACTTTCTTCCCTGCAGGTAGCGGGAAGATCAAAAATACAAATTTCACGGATTGCCCCGATGGTATCGTGAGTTACTGAGCTGCATCACAGGTACATGAAGACAACCTGAGTATAATTATCATGTGTCATTCGGTCTGATTCCAAAGTCAACTTACATTAGAATTCGATGCTCAACTGTTTCATCGTCACGATAATAGCCTGGTCATTCTCATGAATGGGGATGAAAAACTCCTGTAAGCCAGGGAAAAAAACCCCTTCTGGAGATACGAGAACAAGGAAAGTCTGTGTCACCTAATCTCCCATCTGAGCTTGAGAATATCTGTGTTTGACAGTGTCACACACAATGATTAACTTGTCATCCCAAACGGCAAAAGGAACTCGTTGACAGATCACATCTTAATGTATTCATCTCACCTCTAGATCAGGGGTGCCTTGGACTGCCATAAAACAGATCAACTTTTGTCAAATGATCGTAGCATTCTGGATATCGATGTTGTTGACAAGCAATTGTAAAATTTTGCGTCATTGAAATGACAAATCATGGTAACATTAGCAGCAGAGGTGTAATTTACTGTGTAGGGATGAACTATCTAAGAGAGTGTATGGCAATCAACAAGTGAGTAAAAAAGAAAAGTAACTAGTTGGAGTCAAATGTGGCATCCTCCATTTGCTGTCTCTGGACAGCGAGAGCACTGACGGACATCTGTGAAATGACGTCCTGCGTCAAGTCCTGCCGGTGATTTCTTCCGAAGACTTTTCTGTGCAAGGAAGGAGATTGATCAGGGCAAGTCGCTGACAATTAATAATTTTACCTGGTCCACCACTCAAGAAGCTCTCTCACCCTGGCTTGTGCAGCTGGACCCGGGGCGTGCTCGAAGAAATCTACCATGTTGTTCCAGAAAAGGTGATAGTCGAAGTCTCCGTCCACAGCACGCCAGGAGGTGATGGAGGAAAGTGCGAATCAGATCTACAGATTTCAGCTTCACAGTTAGAGGGAAGGGTTACTACTAACCTGGCAAGCAGTGTACGCAATCGTGCGAGGAGTCACCTTTCGCATGCCTATGATGGAGGCAATGCAAGTTTTTACCTTAGCATGGTCTGATCATCTTTGGGCGCGTCGGTTATTCTCAAGAATATCAGCGCCATCACCTTCACCATCCACTTCATTGGCCGAGGAGGGAGATGTAAATATCACCTTGAACCCCTGCGACGCAATGAACTACGAATCAGTTGAAAATTCAGGTTGCTCACCATAAGTAACAATTTCAACTTCATCAGACCACGCTCCAGATTCTTGGTATCCGCTGTATAATTTTCGTACATGAACGATGGCCACGAGTTCTCTGATACGATGAAAGCAGTGGTGCGATCACGAATGCCAGCCTTGACACTAGAAAAAATATCAGCAGCATGTGAGCAACAATAATCATCACTTACAGTGCGTCCTCCCAGTGCCATTCCACTGGGCAGAGCAGTTTACCGCACGCATTGTTCACAAAGCCTCGATGGTGCTTGTCGCCGGGCATAATGAGTGGGATTGGACTATACTCCACATTCACCCATGTAGCCACGAGGTCTTTTAGGGTTCCTGTGTCGTCGCCACGAGCCGAGTCCATGCCTCGCTTGAGCTACATGGAAAATGAGAAAAAAAGAAGTGTGACAAGTAAAGGGTGACCTTTTTAATCATGTCCTCTGACTCCTCGTTGTCGATTTTCGCTAGCTTCTCGTGAAGCCACGGCAACACCTTCGAGAGTTCGATATAGCTGCGTTGAAGGCAGTCCTGACTGTTCCTTTTTGTCAACAAGCACAATGTTAGATCAAAATGGACACTCACTCCACGGTGGAGTCATCATTTGTCTCTTCACAACGCCGGTCATTTTCTTTGACAAGGTCTTCTATAGGATTATACAGGATAACCATACGACGAATTGCTCGTCCCTGTGAGACGTAGTAAGTTGTTTTCCTGTGACATTTGAATGAGGCAGCTGAAAATCGCCAGAGAAGTCGAGAACGTACACACCTGTTTTTAGTTGCCTTATCCTGCTTCAAGATTTCGATATCCTCCAGGAGGGTAGCAATTTTTTGCTTCGCCCTAGCATCAGGGGAGGTTTGTAAGCTCAGAGAGACGACATCTTGAGATTGAGGGTTGCCCGAGTCGTGCTGAGATGCTGACATAGAGGAAGTAGCAAAGAGGCGAGGAGAAGGAGATGTGGAAGGGGTGCGGAAAGGTGAACGAGTACTGAAAGAGCCTGCAAGACCGTCTTATATACCCTGGCGCTGTCATAATTCCGATCCTGAAGAATATATCGTTAGTGTAATTTGCGTAAATCACGACCCTTTTGTGGGTAGTCCGAGGAACCTGCCGTTTGCTAATTATACCGATAGCTCTTTCCACCGAGCCATTCTGGGCGTGTCTTGAGGCCTTTTGGGGATAGTCCAAGAAGGGCGGGATGACCGATCCTAATGCGTCATCTAAATCATGAAGGATGGGATTAAAGGTCTTTGACTACCTTGGGCTCATGTTCTGCTGAGATCGCCTACTGTGCCCCATTGCCTTCGTTGGATGTGAACAACAGCTTCTTGATCCAATCATACTGCGTGTTGTCCAGCGCGTCGAGTATTGGGTGCATCAACTAACACCGATGAAGTCAGTCAGCGATCATCCTCAGGCTGTGACCGATGAAAGTGGATGTTTCGAATTCACGTATCTGCTTACCAGCTCCCCAAAATTATAGATAGTGTCGCCGAGAAAAGCTGAAATGCCAAGGTCACCGTGCGTTGACACAGTTGAACTCATTGATCCCGAATGCGAATGGCACATCTCACCGCTCGGTCGGTCCTACTTCGTCAATCACAATACTCGGACCACATCGTGGAAGAGACCAAAGCCAGAACGTCCAGCAGGGAGCTTGACATCTGAGCGCATCATCGAGGGTCACTCTGAATGTATATGGAGTCTTGCGTGCTTGAAAGCCGGTTGCAATGTGATGAGCACGTCGGAAGACCGTTCGATTCGTCAGCGGAAAAGACACGGAGAACCAGTAGGAAAGTCATGGGATGGAGGAGGAGGAGGTGTGCAGTCAATTGCAGTGTATCTCGATGACACTGCGGTCGTTAGCGGAAGCGTAGATGGCAGACTACAGTTGTGGAATATAAAGGAGGGCAACATGATCGGCGAGCCGTGGGAGGGACACGACGCTGCAGTGAGGTGCCTCGATTGGTCTCCTAATGCCCTGGAGATAGCAAGTGGATCTGAAGACGGCACCATATGACGCTGGAACCCAGATACTGGTCGACAAATAGCACCGCCGATAGAGACCAGTCACAAATGGGTTTATGCTGTCAAATACTCTCCACAAGGCAACAAATTCATCAGCGGCGGGGAAGGTGCGATTAGCGTGTTGGTCAAGGGACGGCAAGCTGCTTACAGAGATCAAGCGACATGATGCTTCAGTGACTTCACTGTGTTGAGCTCGTGAGGATGATGTCGAACACTGGATAAAAACAGTTGTTCAGGACATCCATTGTGTTCATTGGGAGCGACTTACACAACAATAGAACAGTCGTTTCTCCCAACAGACTCTTGGAGGTCGGAGTGGTCTCCTTGCTGATACAGGAACCGACCTCTACTACATGAACTGGCTCATTTCAGTCGCCTCAAAGACAAAGCAGGGTTCCTCACCTTGAATACTGCCAAGATCCTCTGGTGGAATGAACTTGCGAGGAGGGAATCGAACGTCTTTCCCCACGAGAATCATTTGAAACTGCTTTGTACGCTCTGGTGCCCATATCGAGACTTTGTGCTGCGATTGGAGGGCACCTCGGAGTCGTGCAACAAGGCTCGCGAAAGGATCCTGGGTCTTGGTAGGTGTTGGTGGAAGAGATTGCGTTTGACCTGGTGATTTTGGAGCACTTGGAGCGGAGGTCGACCACAGAAAGTCAGGGATCTGGCCACTCTGGGGCCTGTCTACGTGGACTCTACGTAGACCTCTGGGGTGAATGTCTAGGTCCAGTCTAGGGCTTCGGCGTGTACATCATGTCAGACATACCAACGTAAAGCGTGATATAAAACGTACCGAGACCTTGATCTTTACCATGGAGAGGAAACATAGCCTCTACTGCTTCCCGCTCCTCCACCTCTGTGGGAAGGGCCCACACAATATCCTTGACAGCATCCCACAGCTGATCAACCACGTCAAGTGAGATATGAAACGAGTCGCTTAAGAATTCAGTTATGATGGGAGCCCCTTCAGTGACAAATTCCGTATCATACGGGCCACCCGACCTACATAATATCCCGTATCAGACGGGCCAGCGGACCATGGGCCCATGTTGTGTATATCCTCGATGATGACGGATGGGCCGGGAGTACAATTATTTCCGATGGGTACGGGTGGGCCCATGTATGCCAATGATATATATATTGTTGATGTTGACGGATGGGCCGGGGAAATATGATGATTCATGGAGATGGGTGGGCCCATGCAGGTAATATGTAGAGTAGGATATTATAGACAGCTGGGCTGAAGAGAGGTGTAAGGCAAACATTATTATATAGACGGGTGGGCCGAGGGGGGGTGTATTACATATAAGGGTGGGCCGAGGTGGTGGAATATTACATATACGGATGGGCCGAGGGTGGTA